>CM029014.1:13797947-13873727 GCA_016801055.1 Panax notoginseng
AAAGTCCTAGGAGAGGGAACCTCTAGGGGAGCAAACCCTAGGAGGGCGAGCTTTAGAGGAGCTCTCCCGAGATATCTCGAAAAATCTTTGATCTAATCCTTCTTACCCTATCTTGAAATATCTCTTTTCTTTAGAATCAAGAAGTCGTCGAGAAGATCAATGCTGATGAAGAGGATGATGATGTTCCCATTAGGCACTTTGTGAGTACCACAAATGGGGCAGCGGCGACGGCTTCCATTACTTGTGAGATGTCCCGGCATATCACTATTTGTATTGAGTTTTCTTTACCATGTGATGATTATGTCAGTCTTGATGCTAAGGATTCTTTGTCTGATGTAAGCTTGAATGGCCTATTGTGGGTGGTGCAGCGCTCTCGTCACGCCTTTCTACAACTTCTCCACATAACAGTTTTGAGGGTACCGACGAGATTCATGCTTCTTTGAGGCAGAATCCTTCTAAGATTATTGCTAATGAGGGTATTGTGGATAGCATTTTGGGTGGGTTGAATGACCTTCCATCTCCCGTGGCATCTCCTAACTCTCATTGGACATGTCTCCCTTCCATGCTCGGTTGGATATCTTTATTTCCAATCATTATGTTGTTGCACTTCGTTCGGAAGTCACTTCACGTCACCATGAGAATGACTTACTTTATGTAGAGCTTTTAGGAGCTTCAAGATGCTATGGATAAATTGAAGACCAAGCTTTTGGGAAATTGAGTCAGCTGCCCAAGACCTTGAAGGCCTGATAGCCTCCAATACGAAGGCTCAGGGCACCACCATTGTTGACTTGGAGGCTTTAGTTATTCCCCTCTCTTCAGTTCGACAGGTCATGACCTTTAGATCATGAACTTTCATAGTTTTTTCCATTTTCTGTATCAAAAAATTTATGTACATATATTTCATTCATCAAATTGTAGTTTCTTTATCCTTATTGATTACCTTTAATTTGAATGATTTCTTAAAACTCAATATTTAACATTGAATTTTAAGTTGTTCAAATTAATACTCCAAGACAACAATAGGCCTCATAAATTTTGTTAAAGATAAAACATATATTTTTTTCGATTTCATGCAAACCAACACTTGAATCTATACTTTTCTTTTTAATAAATCAGAAAAAATATTCAAGTATAAATGAAAGTTTGACAATTTATTGATAATCAGATTGCTTTTAATGAAAAGCATAACATTTTATATAATAAATCTTGCTTTTGTCGGAGAAAGCATAACGTTCACCACTTTTAGAGATAAAGTGTAACTTTTTCGGGGTTGAGGGCTTATACTCAGGTGCCTCAATTACTTTTAAAGTTGAAAGTATAACTTTTCGGGTCTGAAGACTTATAGTCAGGTGCCTCATTCACTTTTTATGATAAAGTGTAACACTCGGGTGCCTCGTCACTTGGGTCATCCTATTTCTTGGCAAGTGCAATGTACGAGGACTTGAAATCGGGTGCCTCGTCACTTGGGTCATCTAATTTTTTTGGCAAGTGCAGTCTATGAGGACTTGAAATCTGGTACATCGTCACTTGGGTCGTCCAATTTCTTGGCAAGTACAGTCTATGAGGACTTGACCACCATTTAGAGTGGACCACCATCTTGGGTGGATTTTATATATTATTTTATTCATCAATTCTTGTACCTCCTCCCTTGGTCATCCAATTACTTGGCAAGGGATACTCCTGAGGACTTAAACCACCATTTTTGATGGACCGCCATCTTGGGTGGATTTTTAATTCGTCAATTCTTGTATCTATAATTAAGAGTTTTTTCGATGGTAGAGCCAGTATTTAGGTTGTCCATCATCTTGACTTTCGGGACTGCACCATAGGTGATAGTGTTGCACGTTTCTTGTCCTAGTTCAATCTCACTGGCCGCCAACTTCTTATAGTATATCCTCCGCAGACTGTAACAGTCCATAGTGGAGTGTCCTGCGTATTGGTGGTATACACAGAAGTCCGACCTTCTTTTCATCTCTTCTGTTATAACCAATCGGGGCCTTTGGGGCTTCACCACTCCGTGCTTGATCGATTGTTCGTACAGGTCCTTGAATGCCTTCCCGCTGCATGTGATAACCTCCAAAACTGGTATTTTGGTATACTTGTCCCCATGCTTTCCTCTGTTTCGTTAAAATTTCTCACTCTTCTCCCTCTTGCCCCCTTGTGGTTTTGACTGAGAATCCGCCAAAGCCACAGTTGTTGTCCTCTTGCCCTTCCATATAACCATCGTATGGCTGGTGGGCAATATCATGATTCCTCCCAAGTCTTGTGCAAAAGATAAGAGTCGCATATGAATCACAAGCCTTGGTAATGAGGTGGGGCTTGAAGGCATCTAAAGCACCACTGTTGTATATTTTAACCAAGTTCTTTTCTTCAATTGGCTCTGCACACTTCTGTGCTTGGGCCCTGAACCTATCCACGTAATCTGACAGCTCCTCGTTTGACTTTTGCTTGAATTGCATGAGCTCTACGATGGTTACCTGTTTATATACATAGATTTTTTTTTAAAAGTTGTAATTTTAGATCATCCCAATCATGAATTGATCCATTCTCCAAGCTGTAGTACCAACTGAAGGCATTATCTGTCAAAGTCTTGTTGAATTCCTTCATCAACAAATTGTGATTGTTCACTTCATCATATCCTAACCATGGAGACATCGAATCCACGAACCTGGAAATGTGTTCCATGACATTTCCTTTCTCCCCATTGTATTTTGGAAATTACGGGGGATGCTCGATATACCCTGTCGGGTAAGGTTGTCTCCGAATATGTGCCGGATAAGGTGGAGTAAAGTCTAACTCCGAAGGTCAGGATGTCTGTCTGTGAAGTTGATTGATCACATTGATCATATCATCCTTTGTCACATATTAGCTTGTGGTATGGACTATCAGTGGTGTTGGGATGTATAGCTGCATTGGCCGTGTGTATGGTACAGAAACTGGTTGATGTACACTGACATCAAGTAAATTCTGTATCGGTTGTGATTGTGGGCTGGTTCGTTGGACGAGGCTTGGGATGGTCGGTATCTGCACTTGTGAAGATGCGGGGATAGTGGTCGGAATGATGTTTGTCTGAGGTTGGTTGACTTCTAGGTTGGGTTGTGGCATGTCACCTCTGTTCCGAGGTTCCAAGTGGTTGATTAGAATGAACTGATTCTCCGTCATTGGAGGTGCATTCTGATTCTCCTTATTGTTGCTATCGTTGTTGTCCTCCACTCCTACTTGTCCCTCCCTGTGAATTGTCAGGGAACATGGTCTTGAAAGTGGGGATTTGCATCAACTATTGGCAAAATTTTCTCATTTCCTCTTGCTTCCTATGCATCTCCAGCATCATAGCCATCATCATCCCTTGTCCTTCCCGTGATTCCTTCCACGCCTTGAGCATTTCCAGTTACACAGCATTTGCTTGCTCTCCACTGTCTCCTCACCTTGCCTTCCCGCGCCTGTCTATTTGACATTCGTTGGTTGTTGATCAGCCATATATGGTGATGTCGAACTTCCTTCCGAGGCGTCTTCCAGGATGAGTTGATCGAGATCTAGATTCACGCCTTGGAAAGCTTGATTTTCTTGCCTTGAAATTGGATACGGTGAGGTAATGTTATTTGTTGGTGAAGCTCTTCCTGTAGTTCTCCCACTTCGAGTTGTGGGTATACCCTTCACGAATTCTACACCTCCCCAGCAGTGTCGCCAAAGAAATATGGGCAAGGAAATCGCGTCTTGCTAGTTAGAGTTTCGTGTTGGCTGAGGAGGAGAGAAATCCACGAATGGTACGTAATTGCTTGATTGATTGAAGAGGGGAGAAGAACATGTGAGCAATTACTCCAATGACACGTGGCAGAACTCCTAGAATTCGGGAACCGTGTTAGGGTAGCAGGGATTCCAAGAGTCTTCTTGAGTGCTTCAAGTTGAGAGAATTTCCAAGTCCCGAGTGCTTCGAGAGAGAATGTTGAAGTCTCCAGTCACCAAAAAAGTCCCCCTCTTCCTAAAAAGGAAGGGGTATTTATAGAGTTTCCTAGAACTTAAGTAGTCACATGTCAGACACATATCTTCATAGAAATTCCAGAAATACCCTTTAGTCATTAGAATAATGCCCATATTGCCCTGTCCTTCTAGCCACCAATCCAATCCCTCAATTAATTCCCAAAAAAAGCCGCCACGAGCCTTCTGCCTCGGGACACGTGGAGGCTTCTCCCGAGTCTAGCACATTTTTTTTGACTTTTTCGTCTTCATTCAATTAGGACATGCGAACCCTAATATGTACATTTAATGAGGTCGTGGAACCCTAATTGTACATTTAATTCAATTAGGTCATGTGAACCCTAAATTGCACCTGGACCCACATACCACATATCAATTGAGTCGATCGATAATTGCCCCGTGATTTAATTGATTTTTTCTCGACTACTACCTTTTTTGGGCTTGCTTATCTTATGTGTGTATCATATTCATCAGATTTACATGCAAGCCTTCCATACGTCGAGTTTTACGTTGGGGGAAGGGGGTGAGGGGGTGGGGTGGGGGGGTTGGAATGTGTTGTCACACATCAAATACAATGACTTGGGATAATTCTTCTTATTAACAATTGATTTTGAGTTAGAGAGTTTGATACATTTATATACTAGACTTAGACCCATTTCATAAATCTAACAATTTTAAAAAATCAATTCCTGAAATTTTAAATTTTAAAATAATAAAGTTGTGAGTTAATATTGTAAAGTTAAAATATAAAAAGTAAGATATTAATTAAAAATTATTGTTTCAAGACTTACTTGAATGAGTAATCTTAATTTGAAATTTTAAAATTTTGTAACTTGACTTTAAAAAGTCAAAATGGAGTAATATATAAATATTACAAGTACAAACATTATACACACTTTGTAAGACCCCGAATTTTATGAAATAAAAGTATTTAATTTTTATATTCTGTAAATGGTTAAATTGATAAAAAAGTTAAAGTTAATGGTGATATATGAATTTTTTTTCAAAATAAGCAAGTGACTATAAAATACTTATTGTTGTCGGGGAATATTCGTTTGGTCGTGGAATATTCTTGCTGTCGGAGAATATTCGTACGACGGCGCAACCATTTGTGGGCCCCATAATAGAATAACTGTCGGATGAAGAAAACGACAAGTTTGAATTTTTATGGCGTAATTGTTACAGTTAACACTGTTGGAATAGCCGGTGGTTAAAATACAGTAATACGCGTGGCTGCACAGTAGCACACGGTATTGCACAATATTGATGAATTATTGATCCTTACGTAAGAAGGCACTACTCAATAATTGTTATCGTAATTACTATTTAATATTTTATTTTATTGATTCAATAATTGTTCCGTTGATATTTTATATTATTGTTGTTTCAATAATTGGCACTGCACAATATCTCCATTATCAGATCAATAATTCATATTATTTGAATAATATTGTTAGATAACATTATTGGTAATGTCTAAGGATGTTCTGTCTAAGGAGAGGTTTGGTCACCTAATTGCGCTAGTAAGGAGAAATCCTTATTGAAAAGCCCCCTCTTTCCTGGGAACAACCTAGTTGTCATAATTATGATTATGTAATATTATTTATGAATAATTAATTATTGATTTATATGATAAGAAAATATTTATTTTTATGTGGATATAATTGAAGGAATTAATGATGAGGTGTTTTATTAGTATTTTGTCGAAATGAAGAACAAAATATGGAATTTTCAAAACAATTAGTTTATTACTTGATTTTGTAAAATTCATAACTCTTTGTGTATAATGAGTTAGGAGATGAGCCATATATCAAAAGATAGCCCTGGAAGTAAGTTAACCGTAGAAATTGGAATCACCCAAATATTCTTTGTGAATTTTTCGTGGTGACTGTTTGAATGAAATTGGTCCAAATGACTCATAGTCCAAAAAATCAGTGTTCTTAAGCTATATTGCGTGTGATATAATTTTTAATCCGACCATTGGATCGTTGTGATTTTTGGATATGTTATACACATATAAGTTGAGTATATGTCCACAAATTTTGAACCGTTAAAAATTAACGTATGATTTGTGATTAATTTTAAGAGGTGACTGATTCAGAAATTGTTCAAATTTCTGAATTTATAAATGATTTTGGAAAATTCTAGAATAAGTGGGCTCCACCTTTGGTTGGTAAAAATGTGCTGAAATTTTATTTCAAAAGTGGTGGGTGGAAATAGTAGCAGGTAAAGCCATCAGGTTGCGGTCAAGTCTGCTTCGGCGTTCTAGCATTTTTCTATAAATAGAGTGCTTAGTTAGAATTGAAAATCACACTAGAAACATAAGTTTTCTCTCCCTATATTATCGAGCGTATTTTTATGAGTATTTAGATACTTTGAGAGTTGCTATTCAGTGTAAGTTTCTTTCGACTTTTCATCCGATATTCCAGTCAGAAGTACTGCTCTTTTGAGGTAAGAGATTGTAAGAGTTATTATGTTTTTCAGTTTCGTAATTTTTCGGACCTTCAAAAATTCTGAAAAAATTTAAAATGATAATTTGATGAGTTTTTCTAGTTTGTGTCCAAAAATAGCGATTTTTGGATGTATAGATTAGAAGTTATGAATTTTATGAAAAAAGACTATTTTAAAAGTAAACTATTATTACTTTTTGTGGTTAACTCTAAAATTGGTAAAATTTTTATTGGGTGTACATGTATATAACTGAAGTATACTCTTTAAATTTTGAAATTTTTGGACAAAAGTACAATTTATGATAAATGTCTAAATATTCAGCAGTTTTGGTCATATGAAAAATAGTAAATGAATTTTAAAAATTCTGAAAAAAATATATGTTCAATATGGGACTATATTCTGCTAAATCCCATGAAAAAAAATTTGTTTGTACTGATTTGGTATTTTTCATGAAAATAGACTAGTTATGAATAAATGAATTAAATATGTTATGTGAAGTAAGAAAATTAGAAAATAAGATTTTATGGCTTGAGAATCCTATATAAGGTATATGCAGATTTTTTATGAGGGTTTTAGTTATTGGTGATGAAATCTTATGAGTTTGGCATTTTAGAATGATTAAATGCATTAATTAGTAAAGTGTAAACAATTGGAATAAATTGTTTAAGAAATAATTAAAATATTGTTGTAATATTAATAATATTAGATTTTGATATTATTAATTAATTTATAACATTTGAATTAAGGTGTTATAAATATGGATATGGATTTTATTGTGAAATTTTATCTTTTTATCTCGAGGTTACTATTTACGAGTTACTATTCATGAGTTACTATTCATAGAGTACTATTCACGACAAATTGATTTCTTTTTTTTTTGACCAAATTATCGTTGATTTATGAATTTTACTCTTGAAATTAAATCCATGTTTGATTTTCATATATAACATTTTTATAATCCCGGTGAAGAAATTTCTCTTTGACTTGAGTGTAAAGATGGGTAGATTATTGGCATGATCGTGACTATGAGTTCTCTTTGGCCAGTAGTGCAAAGTTGAATTGTTGACTGGTGTGATCATGACCATTGAATTTATAATTGAATATTTTTAGCTTAAGTGCAAAGGTGAATTGATCAACATGGTTATAATTATGGTTTATATAAATTCTGAAATGATTATGTATTTCTTTGAGATATTAATATCTTTGGCCTGTAGTGCAAAGATGATCTGTTGTTGAATATCTTTGGCCTATAGTGTAAAGATAATCTGTTGTTGAATATCTTTGGCATGTAGTGCGTGCAAAGATGACCTGTTGTTGAGTATCTTTGGCCAGTAGTGCAAAGATGAACTGTTGATGAATATCTTTGGCCCATAGTGCAAAGATGAATTTATCAGTATGATTATGAGCATGAACTGTGATTTGGTATAACCATGATCTTTGATATTTCAGGTAAAGACATATGATAAAAAATATCTTCGTCTTGGATGAGAAGAGGAATTTAGAACCACAATTATGATTATGAGTTATTCATATGATTGTGGACCAGAACTGTTGATTGATATTACAGGGATAAAATATTGTTGGTGGATTTTTAACATGGAGAATATAATAGACTTTTTGGTATATTTGACTCTTCTAATGGATAGCTCGTTCCGCTGCAACTATGGTTGAAAAGTTTTATCATCTATCATATGTTCTAAATCTCTGATTTATTAATGATGAAGGCTATTGATAATTTAATTATCCTTAGTCATGATATTTTTTACTGGGCTATTTGTTCTCACCCTTTTGCTTCACAATTCCTTTCAGGTAATAAGAGTGTAGCTGGGTTGAGCGGGGGTAACAGGGGAATATAACGGTGGTCTTTAGCTGTGAAGGTTCTCCCTAAATAGTATGAAAATAATTTTATTGAGAACTTTGGAATAGTGTGTTGTATTTTATACATCATTTAGTAGTTATATTTGGTGAATCATATAGGGTAAGGCGAACCCAACTTTGGAAGGGTGATTTGCCACTATCATACAAGATGTCTAATGACATACAACCTCGTGTCATTATAAGACAGGGTTGTGCACATCCACTTGCTGAGTATATCTACGAGCACTACCTATATAATCTTGGTATTTGGTTGAAGTATAATTCTCAATTAGAGATAGTGGAGATAATGATATGTCAAGAGAAGACTCACCATTGGAAAGAATATGGTAGTAATCTTCTCGTTTTTCTTTGGGGTCTATTGGGTCAACCAAGGATAATTCTGTGGACATATGATATCTATCATAACCTAGACGCATGACTTTCCATGTACGAAGGTTTCCTTGAGCACTTTCCGAAGATTTTAATTTCTAAAACAGTTATTGACTGTACCTTTATGTAAGGTGTCATTATGACGTGCTATCCAAGGTTGGGATGAGAGTCACAGTTGGTATATATTTGTATCAAAACTCACAATATATGAGTCGTTGTATTTTGCACGACAATTGTAGTAATAAAGTTGTAGTTATTTTCTGTACCATGTATTTGGTGACTCATAATAGGTTGGATGGATTGGACCTATTTTGGGGGCGTTACACATTTAATTGAATTCGAAGACTTTACTAAGCGTTCGTCCGTGTATGTTATTCATTCTCACTTTCATTAATTATTTTAATTTATGTCGATTGATAATTAAGTGCTAATCAAAGGGGACTGTCAATATTAATCTTTTTTTATAAAAAAAATGTGACATTTTCTTTGGGAAATAAGAAAACAACTTTATGCGACTTGACTTTCAACTTTGGATTTGAAGCAATCAACATTACTACTATTACTACTACTATTATTACTACTATGACAATTAATAATATAATAATTGTTGGGCCATGATACTTTACATATTGGGCCGAGAAGATTGGGCCGAATTATTTGGTTAAACCCTTGGGTCATCCTTAGTGGGCTTGGAGATTTGGGCCAAGACAGTGGGTCCTCATTATTGGACCTTGTAAAACTTGGGCTGAATTATTGGACCAATCCATTACACATTTAAATATCTACATCTTTGACCGGTAATGATAAAAGAAAGAGGATAGTTGACTGTTATCTCTGAAAAGCATTAATGTGGATGGAATTTGTAGTCGATCGGCGGTGGCAAACAGTGATAAGATGTAGTGGATGAACTGCTTGTAGTCGGCTGAGGTCATCAGAGATGGGGGGGCTGTGTCAGATAGTAGTGGGTGGCATGGGAAATCGAACTTTGGATTATATGTTAGCAGAGGCATCATACAAAAGGAAGGTAACTGAATTATTTTCTCTCTCAAGCACTAGATATCTTATCCTCCATTGTTAACCTTGTGATCGCCTGTACTGACTCTCACGCCGGAGCTATCCCCCGACGGTCAAGCTGTCAAGCTTTTGGTGATTGTCATGTTTACTGTGCAGGATAGAGACGCGCCTTACGTGATTGGGATGTGAAGAAAGATCTTGGCGTTAACATTGGCGCTAAAAGGAGGGCTTTCTAGTGTTCTTGAGTTTTCAATCATAACCTGTTCAGTTATTTTACAACGGAGGTAATGGTGAGGAGTAGAACTGTTACACCGGAGGGACAGTCGATGGCTGTGAGTTCGTCTTTGCAGCGTATTTTTGTCAAGGATCGTTTGGGTCCTTCAAAGAGTGCTCATGATAGCACGGCTTCCAAACACAGCTCGGAGGGTTCTCGTTCGAGAGCCCATGGTGAAGCTAGAAGAAGGTTGGTCTTTGTTGTTGACAAAGGACGAGACCGTAATCGAAAGCGAGTGGAAGGCACACCGCCTAAGACTCGACACCAAAGTGATCAGGATGATAAGGCTGCCAAGCTGGCTAAAATGGCAGAAGAGGCAGATAAAGCTTTGGAGGTTATTTTGAAGCAGAGGGAGGATATAGCTGAACAGATGCTTTGTGTGGCCGAATTGAGAGATGAGGTGTCCAGTTATGTTCATTCTGAAAGATGTAGCAAGCCCAAGGATGTACAACAAAGAGAAGGAAAGGAGCTTGTGCATTCTGACCATGTATCTCGGGGCCGTCCTCAGGATCGAAGGAGATCAAGAAATAGAACCCCTGAGGTATCAATGAAAGCACTTCACCATATCGATTCTCGAGGTCATGGTGACAATAGACAAAGAAGTAGGTCTAGAGAGTACATTCTGGAGACTACAAAGAAAGTACAACTGTAACGACCCCAAAACAGGTCCAATCCATCCAACCCATTTTGAGTCGCCAAATACATGGTACAGATAACAACTACAACTTTATTACAACAATTGTCGTGCAAAATACAACAACACATATGCTGTGAGTTTGGATACAAATATATATCAACTGTGACTCATGTCCCAACCGTGGACAGCACCTCATAATGACACCTTACATAAAGGTATAGTCGAAAACTGTTTTAGAAATTAGAATCTTTGGAAAGTGCTCAAGGAAACCCTCGTACATGGGAGACCATGCTTCTAGGTTATGATAGATATTATATGGCCACAGAATTATCCTTGGTTGACCCAATAGACCCCAAAGAAAAACAAGAAGTTTAATATCATATTCTTCCCAATGGTGAGTCTTCTCTTGACAAATCATTATCTCCACTGTCTCTAACTGAGAATTATACTTCAAACAAACACCAAGATTATATAGGTAGTGCTCGTAGATATACTCGACAAGTGGATGTGCACAACCATGTCTTATGATGACACGAGGTTGTATGTCATTAGACATCTTGTATGATAGTGACAAAACACCCTTCCAAAGTTGGGTTCGCCTCACCCTATTTTCTTCACCAAATATAACTACTAAATGATGACCACCATTCTATTCCCTTGTTATCCCTCGCTCGACCCAGCTACACTTTTATTACCTGAAAGGAATTGTGAAGCAAAAGGGTGAGCACAACTAGCTCAGTAAAGAATATCATGACTAAAGATAAATTATCAATAGTCTTCAACAGTAATAAATCAGAGATTTAGAACATATGGTAGATGATAAAACTTTTCAACCATAGTTACAGCGGAACGAGCAATCTATTAGAAGAGTCACATAGACCATAAAGTCTATTATCTTCTCCATGTTAAAAGTCTACCAACAATGTTTTATCCCTGTAACATCAATCAACAGTTCCTTTCCACAATCATATAAATAACTCATAATCATAATTGTAGTTCTAAATTTCTCTTCGTATTCAGGACGAAGATAATTTTCATCACCTGTCTTTACCTGAAACATCAAAGATCATGATTATACCAAATCACAGTTCCTGTTCATAATCATACTAATAAATTCATCTTTGCACTACAGGCAAAAGATATTCATCAACAGTTCATCTTTGCACTACAGGCCAAAAGACATTCATATATCAAAGAAATACATAATCATTTCAGAATTTATATAAACAATAATTATAACCATGTTGATAAATTCACATTTTCACTTAAGCTAAAGATATTCAATATAAATTCAATGGTCATGATCATACCAGTCACAATTCAACTTTTCACTACTGGCCAAAGAGAACCCTAGTCATGATCATACCAATAATCTACCCATCTTTACACTCTAGTGAAAGAGAATTTCAACATCAGGGTTATAAAATGTTATATATAAAAACAATATAATCAATATATAATTTTAATCTCCAGAGTAATATTCATAAATCAACTATAATTTGGTTAGAAAAAGAAACTAATTTTGTCATAAATAGTACCCGTGAATAGTAACTCGTGAATAGTAACTCGTGAATAGTAACTCATGAATAGTAATCCCGACATGAAAAGTTCCAAATTTGATAAAAAGTTCAGATCAATACTTCGGCATAATGATATTGAAGAAAATAATATCATTTAAGAAGAAATAATATCCCTTACTATCCCTTACGATAATATCCCTTACAATCCCTTACGATAATATCCCTTACAATCCCTTACCTCAAAAGAGCAGTACTCCTGACTGGAATAACGCTAAACGAACTTGCACCGTATAGCAACACTCAAGATATCAAAATACTCACAAGAATACACTCGATAATATAGAGAGAGAAATAGAGAGAAAACTTCAGTTTCTGGTGTGATTTTCAATTCTAACCTAAGCACCCTATTTATAGGAAAATGTTTAGAACACCAAAGCAGAAAATTGAATATAATGATAATATATTTAACAAATTTTCCTTAGCCCACCTTGACCATATGAATTCAGCCATAACACATGTTAATGATGTCCACAAAATACAAAAAAAACGTTTTTCTAAACAAAAATAATTAAAACTTCCAAAAATCAATTATTTCGGAATTTCAGAACTTCAATAATTCATAATAAATAGCCCTTTCATCAGAAAATTCGAATCTCGCGTGTTTTTATAGAAAATTCAATTCTCTACAACTTTGCAGAAGAAAGTTTTTTCAAATTTTAAACAAAAATTGACCGAAATTCACAAACGGACGATTTTACAGTCTATAATAAATTTTCGGTCAAGAATTGTGTCCACCAACACACAAAATATGTGTTAAACATTTAATCCAACAAAAATACTCTTCCTCCTCATATACTCATATATCCCACATTCATTGTAAAAATATCACCATCAATATATTATTAAAATAATATATTTAAATGAATTATTTTATCAGAAAAAGATAAAATATTAATTTTCAACAATTGTCACATTAAAAATTTTTTCCATCTATATCCACATAAAATTAATATTTTCCTCATCATATAAATCAATAATTAATTATACACAAATAATATTACAGAATCACAGTACTGGCAACCAGGCCGTTCCCAGGAAAGAGGGGGCTTTCCAATAAGGATTTCTCCTTACTGGCGCGCAATTAGATGACCAAACCTCTCCTTAAACAGAACTTTCTAGACATTACCAATAATGTTATCTAATAATATTATTCAGATAATATGAATTATTGGTCCGATAATGAAAAATACTGCGTAGTGACAATTATTGAAACAACAGTAATATAAAATATCAACGCAGCAATTATTGAATCAATAAAATACAATATTGAACAGTAATTACAGTAACAATTATTGAGTAGTGCCTTCTTACGTAAGAATCAATAATTGGTGCAATACCGTGTGCTACGCGTATTACCGTGTTTTAACCACCGGGTATTCCAACAGTATTAACGGTAACAACTACGCCGTTATTTATAAACAACTTATTTTTGTCGTTTTCTTCATTCATTCGCTTTCTGTTATGGGGCCCACACAAGGCTGCGCCGTCGTACGAATATTCCCCGACAACAAGAATATTCTACGACCAAACAAATATTCCCTGACAACAATGAAATTTTATAACCACTTGCTTATTTAAAATATTTGCGCATTTTACCCATAACTAACCACATTAATCAAATCAACCCTTACTATTTCAGAATAATAAATAGAGGAAATTAAATTTCATTTATTAATAATTTGGGGTCTTACAACAACGACTTGAGTATTCTCACCACGCTGACGAGGCCCTACGCCAAAGTAGATCCAAAAGTCAAACTTCTGAGAATCCACTTAAAGCACATCGCTTTGTGGAGACTCACCGTCAGAGAACTCCATCGAGAGCAGGGGGGTCTGATGGGAGAGGTCGGTCCACTCAGAAGAAGAGGATTTCTCCTGATAAGGAGGTCTCGTCACAACCAGAAGGAGTGGACTTTTTGGTTAAGGAATTAAAGGAGCTTCGAAAATAGTTGGCCGAAGTGCAACAGGTGAAAGATACCCCGGGAAAGAAGGCGTCTCCTTTTTCCTCGGATATTCTCAAGGAGAAGGTAGATCCCACCAAAAAGTTACCCCACATGGAGAGTTATAATGGATCTGGAGATCCCTACGACCATAGCCAGACATTTGATAGGCTGATGGACTATTATGACTTTACCGACGTTACTAAGTGTCATACGTTTGTGACGATGTTGAGGAAAGACACAAGACAGTGGATGGGTACTTTACCTTCGGATTCAGTTTCGTCGTGGTCTGAGCTATGCAACAAATTCCATGCTCGCTTTGGGAGCAACAGAAGGAGAGGGAAGCCTACAGGTTCTTTATCTCAAGTTTCGCAGTATTCGAATGAGACTTTGGGCCAATATGTGAAGCGCTTCAGGGAGGCAGTTAGCCAGGTGACCGATCTTAATGATCTCCAGGCTGTTGGCTTGTTTCAGAATGGCTTTGACTTGGTGAAGTCTGAAAAGCTGGTGAAAAAGCTGATGTTTCATCATCCGAAGAGCTTGGCCGAAGCTTTTGATAAGGCTGAGGGCTATATTGTAGTGGAAGAAGCTATGAATAGCTTGAAGCGTCCTTCTTCGGACAGACTAAAGGAGACAGATACCAAAGTTGAGGGCGATCAAAGGAAGAGCGGAGGGAATAATGATCGGCCAGAAGGTAGTTCGAAAAAGTATAACAACAACTGGCGACAAGGAGGAAATCGCCCACCTGCTCCTACCCAGAAGGTGAATAAGGTATACACCAAACTGAATACGGATAGGTCGGTAATATTGGATCAGATCAGGAATCAGCCATTGTGACGCCCCCAAAATAGGTATACATCACCCATCTTGAGTCGCCAGATACATGGTACATAAATTCAAATACAACTTAATTATACAACAGTCGTGTAAAATACAACAAAATATAGTTGAGAGTTTAAACAAGAATATTGTCATCTAGACAATATCCACACTCAATGGTGTCCTCATTACAATTATTATCACATTATTCCGTAGAATAGTGAGGACTACTAAAGCCATTTATCCTGGACCATCACTCCATTTCTCGACTCGTCCCAGCTATATTCTCATTTCCTGAATAGAACAATGAAAGAAAGGGTGAGCTCAACTAACCCAGTAAGAAATATTATGACTAAGATAATGCAGAATAAATTATCCTTAGCCTTCAACAGTATACCAACTTATAGAATACAATAAACAACAAGTTTTAGATCAACAACTGCAGCGAAAATAAGCAATCTATTAGAAGAGTCAAGTAGAGCATAAAATCTACTATCTTCTATGCTTTAAAAAGTTTTTCATCAACTTTATCGCTGAGACTAAGCTTAATAAATAAACCACATCATCGAATCATCCCTGCACCACGGCCAAGGATATTCATGTAATCATCAATGGTCATGATTATACCGAATAATCCCTGGACATAATCATACCAACAAATGTCCATCAATGAACTACAGGCCAATGAGGACTTTTACCACATCATTCGTCACATTACGGTCATGATTATACCGAATAATCCCTAGTCATAATCACACCAAGTCCATCTATGCACGTAAGCCAAAGATGACTTTCATCACAATATAAGCATGAGGATGATGACAATGACATAATAATTCAATAAAACAAGTTCAAGATAAATTTTAAAGATTTATAATTTAATTTATCCAGAAATCAATAACGTCCAAATTGTTAACATGATACTGCTTTGTGGAGTAAAATTTAAAAATAATATTCATGTACCAAAAATAATTTGGACAGAAAAGAAATATATTTTTCGGGTGAATAGTATCCTGTGAATAGTACTTCGGGAATAGTACCCTGTGAATAGTACCCCGACACGAAAAGTACTCCAAATACTCGAGTGAATGATACTAGAGTGAATAGTAATCGGGTAAATAGTAACCCGTGAATAGTAATCAGGTAAATAGTAACCCGTAAATAGTAACTCGTGAATAGTATTTTGGCACGAAAAATGCCCCGAATACCCAAGTGAATAATACTAGAGTGAATAGTAACCCATGAATAGTAACTCGTAAAAGAAAATACCAAAGAAAATAATGTTCCGTGACGAGTATAAAAGAAATAATATCTCATACGAGTATAATAGAATATACGAAACTGCAAATAAATTTTCACCCGCCATACGGTAATTCACGTAGACAGATCATTTCCATAATTCAATAAAGAATGAATACGAAGGGTCATGCACCATGCATGCGGTAATCCACATAGACAGGTTATTCCAACAGAATAATAAAGAATGAAACCAGGTCATGTGTAATCCGCACAGACATGATATTCCAACAGAATAATAAAGAATGGAACCAGGTCATGTGTGACAATCCCAAAATAGGTCCAATCCATCCAACCTATTCTGAGTCGCCAAATACATGGTACAGAAAATAACTACAACTTTATTACAACAATTGTCGTGCAAAATACAACAACACATGCTGTGAGTTTTGATACAAATATATACCAACTGTGACTCTTATCCCAACCTTGGATAGCACGTCACAATGGCACCTTACATAAAGGTATAGTCAAAAATTATTTTAGAAATTAAAATCATCGGAAAGTGCTCAAGGAAACCTTCGTATATGGGAGGCCATGCTTTCAGGTTATGATAGATATCATATGTCCACAGAATTATCCTTGGAAGACCCAATAGACCCCAAAGAAAAATAAGAAGATTACTATCATATTCTTTCCAATGGTAAGTCTTCTCTTGACATATCATTATCTCCACTGTCTCTAATTGAGAATTATACTTCAAACAAACACCAAGATTATATAGGTAGTGCTCATAGATACACTCAGCAAGTGGATGTGCACAACCCTGTCTTATAATGACACAAGGTTGTATGACATTAGACATCTTGCATGATAGTGACAAAACACCCTTCCAACGTTGGGTACGCCTTACCCTATTGGATTCACCAAATATAACTACTAAGTAAACTTTTCTATACTGTTTAGGGAGAACCTCCACAGCTAGAGACCACCGCTCTATTTTCCTATTACCCTCGCTCGACCCAGCTACACTCTTATTACGTGAAAGGAATTGTGAAACAGAAGGGTGAGCACAACTAGCCCAATAAAGAATATCATGTCTTTACCTGAAACATCAAAGATCATGGTTATACCAAATCACAGTTCCTGTTTATAATCATACTAACAATTTCATCTTTGTACTACGGCCAAAGATATTCATCAACAGACCATCTTTGCACTACCGGCCAAAGATATTCAACAACAGGTCATCTTTGCACTACGGGCCAAAGATATTCATCAACAATTCATCTTTGCACTACATGTAAGACCCCAACTTATTAATGAATAAAATCAAATTTTTTCTAAATATTATTGTGAATAATAAGGGGTTAATTTGATATAATACTTTGGTTATGGGTGAAATGTGCAAATTTTGCAAAATAAGCAAGTGGTTATAAAATATTTATTTTTGGTCGGTGAATATTCGGTTGGTCGTGGAATATTCTTGCTGTCGGGGAGTATTCGTACGACGACGCAGCCTTTTGTGGGCCCCATAACGGAAAGCGATTGGATGAAGAAAACGACAAGTATAAGTTGTTTATAAATAACGGCGTAGTTGTTACCGTTAATACTGTTGGAATATCCGGTTGTTAAAATACAGTAGCACACGGTATTGCACCAACTATTGATTCTTACGTAAGAAGGCACTACTCAATAATTGTTACAGTAGTTATTATTCAATATTTTATTTTATTGATTCAATAATTGCTGCGTTGATATTTTATATTATTGTTGTTTCAATAATTGTTGCTGCACAGTATTTTCATTTATCAGATCAATAATTCATATTATTTGAATAATATTATTAGATAACATTATTGGCAATGTCTAGAAAGTTCTGTCTAAGGAGAGGTTTGGTCATCTAATTGCGCGCCAGTAAGGAGAAATCCTTATTGGAAAGCCCCCTCTTTCCTGGGAACGGCCTGGTTGTCATAAATGTGATTCTGTAATATTATTTGTGAATAATTAATTATTGATTCATATGATAAGGAAATATTTATTTTATGTGGATATAAATGAGGGATATATTTTTGTGGTTAAAAATGAAGGAGTTAATGTTGAGGGTTTTGTCAGTATTTTTGTCGGAATGGAGGTATTAAAAATCAGGGTTTTTGAGATAGTTTGCGGGGGTTATAATTTTTAATCCGACCGTTGGATCGTGGTAATTTTTGGATATGTTATACATATATAAGTTGAGTATATGTCCACAAATTTTGAACCGTTAAAAATGAACGTATGATTTATTACGAATTTTACAAGATGACTGGTTCAGAAATTGTTGAATTTTCGGAGTTTATCATTTTGATGAAAAATTTTAGAATTGGTGGGCCCCACTTGTGGTTGGTGAAGAAATGTGCTGAATTATATTTCAAATGTGGTGGGTGGGAATAGTAGCAGGTAAAGCCATCAGGTTGCAGGTCAAGCCTACTAAAATTTTCCTATAAATAGAGGGCTAAGTTAGAATTGAAAATCACACCAGAAACAAGTTTTCTCTCTTTCTCTCTCTAGATTATTGAGTGTATTTTGTGAGTATTTAGATACTTTGAGAGTTTCTATTCATCAGAGCAAGTTTCTTTCAGCCTTATACCGGTATTCCGACCAGAAGTACTGATATTTTGAGGTAAGAGATATTATTTTCTTCTTAAATGATATTATTTTCTTCAATATCATTATGCTGAAATATTGATATGAGTTTTTATCAAATTTGGAACTTTTTGTGTCGGGGGTTACTATTCACGTATACGGCACTATTCACGAATACGGCACTATTCATCGAAAAATAAAATTTTCCCTTTTTGTCCAAGATGTCTATTATGGTTACTATCTTTGATTGTATCCATGTTTTGATCTTTATTTTTGAATTCTGCTTCACAATTGATTATTATGAAGTATTATTGATCTTGGATAAACTGTTATACGAATCCCTAATATTTGTCCTTCTGTCTCACTGGATTCGTTCTCTTTAAGATATTTTTCATCATCCTCAGTCCTAAATGATGATATTACTGAATATCTTTGGCCTGTAGTGCAAAGATGTATAATTACTTGATGAATATCTTTGGCCTGTAGTGCAAAGATGAATATTTGGTTAAAGATGATTATTAATTGATGTTACAGGGATAAAATATTGATGATGGACTTTTAAATCTTAGAAGATAGTAGAATTCTTTCTCTACTTGACTCTTCTAAAGGTTTGCTGTTTCCGCTGCAGTTGTTGATCTAAAACTTGTTGTCGATTATATTCTATCAGATTTTTCCCTGTTGAAGACTAACGATAATTTGTTGTATATTATCTTAGTCATAATATTCTTTACTGGGCTAGTTGAGCTCACCCTTTTCCTTTTTGTTCCATTTTTCTTCTCAGGAGGTGAGAACATAGCAGGAACTAGTCGGGGTATGGAGTGATGGTTCTAGAAAGATGTTTTAGCAGTCCTCACTATTTCTGTAAAATAGTGTTTGAATAATTGTAACGAGGACTTATTTGAGTGTGGATATTGTCCAGAAGATAATATTTGTATTTAAACTCACAGTATGTGTTGTCGTATTTTGCACGACAATTGTATTATTGAAGTTGTAGTTTGTTTTCTGTACCATGTATTTGGCGACTCAGAATGGGTGTTGTATACCTATTTTGGGGGCGTCACAGTTGGTATCAGAGCTTAGGGATATGATCCCTGGCTGAGATGTGAGACAAGAACTAGGAGGGGAGAGACGGGGAATTCCTTCACTAGTATGACTTGACTAAGTTTATTTGGTGTTTATTTGGTCGGTCAGAGTATAGGGATAATATATGACATGACTATTAACCCTTGTTTTATGGCAGTATTTAAGAATGGCAGCTGAGAACGTTAATAATGGAGTAAATCAGACCGTGGAGACACCTTTGATCACCACCCAGGGGAACGTGCAACAGGAAGGCAATATTCCTCCTGTAAACAACGTTACCGAGCAAACGATGAATGATAGAATGTTTATGAGCTTTTTGCAGTTCATGCAAAATCAGACGAGGGAGACTCGTGTGCAGAATACGGGTGGAAATGATAACGCGCGGTTTGTCACAGCTAAGCAGTTCAAAGAATTGGGACCACCAGAATTTAAGGGAAAGCCGGATCCGATCATGGCAGAAATGTGGGTCAAGCAAATTACCAAGATATTTGATGTCTTGGGATGCACGGAGGAACAGAAGGTTCCATTCGCCACATTTATGTTCCGCGGTGAGGCAGACTACTGGTGGGAGTCTGTGAAGCGTACCCAGCCTGACGCACTCAACATGTCCTGGGAAACATTTCAAAAACTGTTCAATGACAAGTACTTTCCTGAAAGTATTCGTCATATGAAGGAGGTTGAGTTTATTAGACTGGAACAAAACAACATGACGGTGTCCCAGTACGAGGCGAAGTTTGCAGAGTTATCCAGGTTTGCACCTCATTTGGTCGAAAATGAGGAACGAATGACAAGGATGTTTCTGAGAGGTCTAAAACCCGAGATTCGGCAATATCTTATCTCTCATAAATTTTCTTTATATTCAGATGTTGTAAACAGGGCTCAATTATTAGAGCGAGATAATGAGTATGTGCAACCGAGGGACCACAACCAGGGTCATACCGGTGGCGGCAGTCATCGAAGCAATGAAAACCAGCAGGGAGGAAAATATTCGGACAAAAGCGGTAACCACTCTGGTGGTAATCGTGGTCGTGATAATAGAAGGAGCGAGTCGGGAGGAGATTTCAAGAAGAGAAGGTACAACAATGATAACGTGAAGACGTCAGCACAAACATCAACTGTTTCTAGGGGAGGAGAACGACCACCGGTCGTATGTTACAAATGTGGGAAAGAGGGACATATCAGCCCAAACTGCCCACAACAATCCAAGGTATGTTATAACTGTGGAAAGGAAGGTCATATAGCTCGAGTGTGTTCTGTAGCAAAACCAAGTTCAGCGGGGATGGTGACTCCAAAAGTTATCCCGGATAAGTCAAAATCAGCGGTTCCTGGAAGGGCGTTTGTCGTGACTGGCCAAAACGCGAGAAACCCGAACAAGGTGATCACGGGTAAGCTAATCTTGAATTCTTGCGAAGTTTATATTTTACTAGATACCGGTTCTACCCATTCTTTTATCTCTCCTGCTTGTGCTCAACGTTTAAACTTGACTCCGGAGAAATTGGACTTTAACTTATCTGTTGAAACTCCGTTGGGTGAAACCTTCGTTACATCTACAGTTTATAAATCTTGCATGATCCAAGTTGGCACTATCACATTACCTGTTGATCTTATCTCTTTAAAGATACTTGCTTTTGATGTGATTTTAGGAATTGATTGGTTAACCACTCATCATGCTAAAATTGATTGTTTTCGTAAGGTTGTTAGTTTTCATATTCCTAACCAACCTGTCATACGAATTCAAACTACTAAACCACTAAAATCAGTCACTGTCATATCAAGCCACAAAGCTATTCGTTTATTGAAAAACGGATGTCAAGCTTTCTTAGCCCATGTTATGGATTTGAACAAAGACAAGTCAGATTTGAATAATATTTCTATTGTTAGAGAATTTCCCGATGTATTTCCTGAAGAACTTCCCGGTCTACCCCCGGAACGAGAAATTGAATTCTTTATTGACCTTGAACCCGGTACAAAGCCCATTTCTAAAACTCCATATCGAATGGCTCCTATTGAACTTCAGGAGTTAAAAGTCCAACTACAGGAGTTGTTGGACATCGGTTTTATTCGTCCTAGTACGTCTCCTTAGGGTGCTCCTGTTTTATTCGTAAAGAAGAAAGACGGGAGTATGCGACTATGTATTGACTATCGAGAATTGAACCATGTCACCATCAAGAATAGGTATCCGCTACCTCGCATTGATGACCTGTTTGACCAGTTGCAAGGAGCACAATTCTTTTCAAAGATCGATCTTCGTTCTGGATATCATCAGCTGAAGATTAAAACTGAGGATATTCCAAAGACTGCCTTCAGAACTCGGTACGGGCATTATGAATTCTTAGTAATGTCTTTTGGATTGACTAATGCTCCTGCTGCCTTCATGGATATGATGAACCGTGTATTCAAAGAATATTTGGATCAGTTCGTTGTTGTCTTTATTGATGACATCCTCATCTATTCCAAAAGCCGTGAAGATCATGAGCGCTATTTGAAGCTGGTACTGCAAAGGCTTCGTGAAAACAAGCTATATGCCAAACTGAAGAAATGCGAGTTCTGGCTTGAGAAAGTAGCATTCCTTTGGCACGTGGTGTCAAAACATGGAGTATCTGTCGACCCGGCGAAGATTGAAGCCATACAAAGTTGGGAGCAACCGAAGTCGGTAACCGAAGTACGTAGCTTTCTGGGCTTAGCTGGTTATTATCGGAGATTTGTGGAAGGATTTTCTCGAATCGCTACTCCGTTAACTCAGCTGACTCGGAAAGATACAAAATTCGTATGGAGTGAGGAATGCGAGAAGAGTTTCCAAGAACTCAAGAGGAGACTCATTTCGGCACCTGTTCTGACAATACCATCTGGTTCGGATGGATTTGTTATCTACAGCGATGCTTCAGGCAAAGGGTTAGGATGTGTTCTCATGCAACATGGGAAAGTCATAGCCTATGCCTCACGACAACTCAAAGAATATGAGAGGAATTATCCTACTCATGATTTGGAGTTGGCAGCAGTCGTTTTTGCGTTGAAGATCTGGAGACACTACCTTTATGGGGAGAAAGTGGAGATCTATACAGATCATAAAAGCCTCAAATATTTCTTCACCCAAAAGGAACTCAACATGCGGCAGCGACGTTGGCTCGAGCTGTTGAAAGATTACGATCATACCATCCAATATCATCCTGGAAAAGCAAACGTAGTAGCTGACGCATTGAGTAGAAGATCATATGCGGGTACGAGTGCAATGTTTTTAACACAAAGGCCCATTTTGTATGACTTGCAAAGGATGGAGATAGAGATGAAGGCTCCAAGTACCCACATGATGATATCAAATATACGAGTAGAACCGACTTTAATCGATAAAGTTAAAGCTGCTCAAGCTACGGATATAGAGCTGATGCGTATGAAGAAGAAAGTGCAAGAAGGTGCTATTCCAGAAGCAAGAATCGATGAAGAAGGAATACTTCGAGTCAACTCCAGACTTTGTGTTCCTAACGATTTTGACTTGAAGCATAGAATAATGATGGAGGCACACAACACACCGTTTGCAATCCATCCTGGGAGTACCAAAATGTATCACGATCTTCGACATACATTTTGGTGGAGCAATATGAAAAGAGAGATCGCGGAGTTTATCTCGAGATGTTTAATTTGTCAACGTGTAAAAGCGGAGCATCAAGTACCAAAGGGTCCATTGCAACCACTTGAGATTCCGAAATGGAAGTGGGAACACATTACTATGGATTTTGTTACGGGTCTTCCCAAGGTTTCTCAAGGCATAGATGCGATTTGGGTTATTGTTGATAGATTAACCAAGTCCGCTCATTTCTTGCCGATACGTGAGACTTATTCTCTTGAACGTCTTGCTAGTATGTACGTGAACGAGATTGTGAGATTGCATGGCATGCCAGTATCCATAGTTTCGGATCGTGACCCAAGATTCACTTCACGATTTTGGGTTAGCTTGCAGAAAGCTATGGGCACGGATTTACGATTCAGTTCAGCATACCATCCTCAAACGGACGGACAATCAGAGAGGACTATTCAAACTCTTGAAGATCTATTAAGACTTTGTGTCCTAGATCTCAAAGGGAGTTGGGATAAGTACCTACCATTTGTGGAATTCTCCTACAACAACAGTTATCAGGCGAGCATAGGTGTGGCTCCATTTGAGGCGTTGTATGGAAGAAAATGTCGTTCTCCAGTATGCTGGGACGAGGTGGGTGAAGCAACATTGTTGGGAGCAGAATTGGTACGCATTACTACAGAGAAGATCCAAACGATTCGACAACGTATACAAACGGCACAGGATCGACAAAAGAGTTATGTGGATCTTCATCGGAAGGACGTGGAATTTAATATTGGGGATCATGTATTGTTACGTGTTGCACCATGGAAGGGAGTTACAAGATTTGGGAAGAGAGGAAAGCTCAATCCAAGATTTGTTGGTCCATTTGAGATTCTTGAGCGAATAGGAAATGTGGCATATAGACTCGCATTACCTCCAAGCATGTCTCGTGTTCATAATATTTTTCACATATCTATGCTTCGTAAATATGTTAAAGACCCGAACCACATTATTGAGTTAGAACCAGACGAGATAGCTGAAGATTTAACGTACGAGGAGGTACCTGTTAAGATCTTGGATAGGAAAGAGCATGTCCTACGCACGAAGGTTATACCACAAGTTAAGGTTTTGTGGAGAAACCATGCTATTGAAGAAATGACCTGGGAGTTGGAATCAGAAATGAAAGCGAGGTATCCTCACCTTTTTGAAACATCAGGTACGTACGTCAATTTCGAGGACGAAATTTCATAAGGAGGGGAGGTTGTAAGACCCCAACTTATTAATGAATAAAATCAAATTTTCTCTAAATATTATTGTGAATAATAAGGGGTTAATTTGATATAATACTTTGGTTATGGGTGAAATGTGCAAATTTTGCAAAATAAGCAAGTGGTTATAAAATATTTATTTTTGGTCGATGAATATTCGGTTGGTCGTGGAATATTCTTGCTGTCGGGGAATATTCGTACGACGACGCAGCCTTGTGTGGGCCCCATAACGGAAAGCGATTGGATGAAGAAAACGACAAGTATAAGTTATTTATAAATAACGGCGTAGTTGTTACCGTTAATACTGTTGGAATATCCGGTGGTTAAAATACAGTAGCACACGGTATTGCACCAATTATTGATTCTTACGTAAGAAGGCACTACTCAATAATTGTTACAGTAGTTATTATTCAATATTTTATTTTATTGATTCAATAATTGCTGCGTTGATATTTTATATTATTGTTGTTTCAATAATTGTTGCTGCACAGTATTTTCATTTATCAGATCAATAATTCATATTATTTGAATAATATTATTAGATAACATTATTGGCAATGTCTAGAAAGTTCTGTCTAAGGAGAGGTTTGGTCATCTAATTGCGCGCCAGTAAGGAGAAATCCTTATTGGAAAGCCCCCTCTTTCCTGGGAACGGCCTAGTTGTCATAAATGTGATTCTGTAATATTATTTGTGAATAATTAATTATTGATTCATATGATAAGGAAATATTTATTTTATGTGGATATAAATGAGGGATATATTTTTGTGGTTAAAAATGAAGGAGTTAATGTTGAGGGTTTTGTCAGTATTTTTGTCGGAATGGAGGTATTAAAAATCAGGGTTTTTGAGATAGTTTGCGGGGGTTATAATTTTTAATCCGACCGTTGGATCGTGGTAATTTTTGGATATGCTATACATATATAAGTTTAGTATATGTCCACAAATTTTGAACCGTTAAAAATGAACGTATGATTTATTACGAATTTTACAAGATGACTGGTTCAGAAATTGTTGAATTTTCGGAGTTTATCATTTTGATGGAAAATTCTAGAATTGGTGGGCCCCACTTGTGGTTGGTGAAAAAATGTGCTGAATTATATTTCAAATGTGGTGGGTGGGAATAGTAGCAGGTAAAGCCATCAGGTTGCAGGTCAAGCCTACTAAAATTTTCCTATAAATAGAGGGCTAAGTTAGAATTGAAAATCACACCAGAAACAAGTTTTCTCTCTTTCTCTCTCTAGATTATTGAGTGTATTTTGTGAGTATTTAGATACTTTGAGAGTTTCTATTCATCAGAGCAAGTTTCTTTCAGCCTTATACCGGTATTCCGACCAGAAGTACTGATATTTTGAGGTAAGGGATATTATTTTCTTCTTAAATGATATTATTTTCTTCAATATCATTATGCTGAAATATTGATATGAGTTTTTATCAAATTTGGAACTTTTTGTGTCGGGGGTTACTATTCACGTATACGGCACTATTCACGTATACGGCACTATTCACGAATACGGCACTATTCATCGAAAAATAAAATTTTCCCTTTTTGTCCAAGATGTCTATTATGGTTACTATCTTTGATTGTATCCATGTTTTGATCTTTATTTTTGAATTCTGCTTCACAATTGATTATTATGAAGTATTATTAATCTTGGATAAACTGTTATACGAATCCCTAATATTTGTCCTTCTGTCTCACTGGATTCGTTCTCTTTAAGATATTTTTCATCATCCTCAGTCCTAAATGATGATATTACTGAATATCTTTGGCCTGTAGTGCAAAGATGTATAATTACTTGATGAATATCTTTGGCCTGTAGTGCAAAGATGAACAGGTGTTGAGATGAACATGACCGACTGATGATACAAATGAATATCTTTGGCCTGTAGTGCAAAGATGAATATTTGGTTAAAGATGATTATTAATTGATGTTACAGGGATAAAATATTGATGATGGACTTTTAAATCTTAGAAGATAGTAGAATTCTTTCTCTACTTGACTCTTCTAATGGTTTGCTGTTTCCGCTACAGTTGTTGATCTAAAACTTGTTGTCGATTATATTTTATCAGATTTTTCCCTGTTGAAGACTAACGATAATTTGTTGTATATTATCTTAGTCATAATATTCTTTACTGGGCTAGTTGAGCTCACCCTTTTCTTTTTTGTTCCATTTTTCTTCTCAGGAGGTGAGAACATAGCAGGATCTAGTCGGGGTATGGAGTGATGGTTCTAGAAAGATATTTTAGCAGTCCTCACTATTTCTGTAAAATAGTGTTTGAATAATTGTAATGAGGATTTATTTGAGTGTGGATATTGTCCAGAAGATAATATTTGTATTTAAACTCACAGTATGTGTTGTCGTATTTTGCACGACAATTGTATTATTGAAGTTGTAGTTTACTTTCTGTACCATGTATTTGGCGACTCAGAATGGGTGTTGTATACCTATTTTGGGGGCGTCACACTACAGGCCAAAGATATTCCTCAACAGTTCATATTTGCACTACAGGCCGAACATATTAATATCTCAAAGAAATATATAATCATTTTAGAATTTATATAAACAATAATTATAACCATGTTGATCAATTCACCTTTGCACTTAAGCTAAAGATATTCAATTATAAATTCAATGGTCATGATCATACCAGTCAACAATTCAACTTTGCACTACTGGTCAAAGAGAATTCATAGTCACGATCATACCAATAATCTACTCATCTTTACACTCAAGTCAAAGAGAAATTTCTTCACCAGGATTATAAAAATGTTATATATGATAATAAAAATAATATGATCAAAACACGAATTTAATTTCAGGAGTAAAATTTATAAATCAACGATAATTTGGTCAGAAAAAGAAACTATTTTTGTCATGAATAGTACCCGTGAATAGTAACTTGTGAATAGTAACTCATGAATAGTACCCATGAATAGTAACTCGTGAATAGTACTCCGTATTCGTACATAGTACCGTATACGTAAATAATGTCATATATGTAAATAGTGCCATATACATGAATAGTGCCGTATACGTAAATAGTACCGTATACGTGAATAGTAACCCCGACTCAAAAAGGTAGAAATTCCACAATAAAATCTATACCAATATTTCAGTATAATGATATTGAAAGAATAACATCATTATGAAGAATATAACATCCCTTAATATCCCTTACTATCCCTTACCTCAAAAGAACAGTATTTCTGACTGGATATCGGATATGACGCTGAAGAAAACTTACACTGATGAATAGCAACTCACCAAGTATCTAAATACTCACAAAATATACTCGATAATCTAGAGAGAAAAAGAGAGAAAACTTATGAATTCTGGTGTGTTTTTCAATTTTAACTTAGCCCTCTATTTATAGGAAAATGTTAGTACGTCGAAGCAGACTTGACCTGGTATCTGATGGCTTTACCTGCTACTAATTCACCCACCAAAAATTAGTTATCTTCCCTAACAACCAAAAGTGGGGCCCATCCATTTTTAGAATTTTCTACCAAAATTATTTATAAACCTAATTTTCGAATCAGTCACCTCTTAAAATTCATAACAAATCATATGTTCATTTTTAACGGTTCAAAATTTGTGGACATATACTCAACTTATATATGTATAACATATCCAAAAATCACAACGATCCAACGGTCAGATTAAAAATTATAACTCACATAATAAAGCTGTAAGAACACTGATTTGGTCTTTTAATATATCCAATCCGACAAAATACTGATAAAACACCTCAACATTAATTCCTTCATTTATAACCACATAAATAAATCCATTATTTATATCCACATCAAATAAATATTTCATTATCATATAGATCAATAATTAATTATTCACAAATAATATTACAGAATCACAATAATGACAACCAGGCAGTTTTCAGGAAAGAGGGGGCTTTCCGATAAGGATTTCTCCCTACTGGCACGTAATTAGGTGACCAAACATCTCCTTGACAGAACTTTCTAGACATTGCCAATAATGCTATCTAATAATATTATTCAAATAATATGAATTATTGATCTGATAGTGGAGATACTGTGCAGTGACAATTATTGAAACAACAATAATATAAAATATCAACGCAACAATTATTGAATCAATAAAATAAAATATTAAACAGTAACTACTGTAACAATTATTGAGTAGTGCCTTCTTACGTAAGGATCAATAATTAAACAATACTGTGCAATACCGTGTGCTACTGTGCAACAACGCGTATTACTGTATTTTAACCACCGGGTATTCCAACAGTGTTAACGGTAATAACTACGTCGTTATTTATAAAAACTCAAATTTATCATTTTCTTCATCCTACAATTATTCTGCTATGGGGCCCACAACTGGCTGCGCCGTTGTACAAATATTTTCTGACAGAAAGAATATTCCACAACCAAACGAATATTCCCCGACAACAATGAATATTTTATAACCACTTGCGTATTTTGAAAAAAAATTCATATATCACCCTTAACTTTAACTTTTATCAATTTAACCATTTACTGAATAGTAATTATAAGAAAAATTGAATACTTTTATTTCATAAAATTCGGGGTCTTACATCATGCCTAATCCGTATAGACAGGATATTCCAACAGAATAATAAATAATGGAATAACAACATAATTTACCAAGCATGCGATAGACCACACACACAGGTTATTCCAACAGAATAATAAAGAATGGAATAACAGAGGAATTTCACCATGTATGCGGTACTTCGCATAGACAGGTTATTCCAACATAATAATAAGAAATAGAATAACAATAGCTCTCTTCATGAATACGAAAGAAATAATACCTCTTACCTTAGAAGAAAACTGGATACTGGAATAGTGAGGTAGCATACTTCTCTTCTTCTTTCTCTCTATAATTTCTCTCTATAATAATTGCTCTTGTGAGACTTAGTGAATTGGTGAGAAATGAAGAAAGAATGAACTTCTATTTATAGAAAAATATAGTTTCAATAATTGCACATTTTGGGGCTCAAAATATTACAGTATAATACATTTTTCTTTTTCTTCATTTTTAATTTAGTCCTGCAAGTATTATCAAACTTGTACCACCTCCCCTAATAGTAAATTATGTGAATTAATAGTTCATTCATGTGACTCAATAGTATAATCATGTGAAAAAACTAATTACAGTATAGTACCTCTATCTATACCTCTATTTTTAACTTAGTCATGCAAGTATTATCAATCTTGCACCAACTCTCCTAATAGTATAAGAATGTGAATCAATAGTACATACATATTAACACATAGTTATAGGCATATGAAATAATAGCAATTAATTACTCATTTATCCGATTAATTACCCGATTGGTCAATATAACCTCCAGACATTAATTATTATCGAAATAAATGTCGATTTTCACTAACACTAATAATTCTAACACAATAGAACTATCAATTTCATCTTTTAATCAACACGAACTTATTTATCATTAATATTATAATTCATAATATTTAACAACCAGGTTGTTCCCAAGAAAGAGGGGGCTTTCCAATAAGGATTTCTCTCTATTGGCGGGCAATTAGATTATCTAACCTCTCCTCGACAGAACTTTCTAGACATTGTCAATATTACAAATAATAATATGAATAACTTTGTCGTCTCAATTATTGATTTAATAATATAACAAATTATATAGATGATATTGTGACAATAATTGAATCAATAATATGAGAGATATGATGCAGCAATTATTGTAGCAATAATTGAGTATAACTGAGTGACTTCTTACGTAAGCATCAATAATCAATACCGTGTGCTACTATGCAACCACGCGTATTACTGTACTTTTACTATCAGGTAGTTCAACAGTTTTAACGGTAATACTTTCGCCGTTATTTTTATAAAATGATAATTTTGTCGTTTTCTTACTACGATAATACTTCCGTTGTGGGGTCTACCAATGATTGTGCCGTCGTACGAATATTCTCCGACAAAAAGAATATTTCCCGACCAAACGAATATTTTATAACAACTTGCTTACTTTGTAAAATTTATAAATATTACCCACAGCTATACCATCATATCAAATATACACCATAATATTCAAAAAAAAATTTCGAGAAATTTAAATCTTTATTCATAAAATTTGGGGTCTTACAGCCGTACTATGAACCACCTCGTGACAGTATTAAGCCTGGGCAGTTTTGTGGTTATCATCAAGCCACAGGTTACGACACGAATGAATGTTGTAGTCTGAAAGACTTTGTGGAGAGGAAGGTTCAGACCAGTTCGTTGGTTTAGTATGTGGTCGGAAGGTATCGTCAGCTAGATCAGCCAACCGATGATCGAACTGTTCAACCGGTTCAACCCATACAACCTGTTCCAAATCAGCCACCAAGGCACGTCGTCGATGTAATTACCGGTGGGACGGCATGGAAATTGGAAGGGAAGAAGAGGAGGGGACATCTGGATTCGGTTATGTCTATGGTGAGTGTTCTCCCAAAGTACGACAGACCGTTTCCAGGAACAGTCATTGCTTTCACTGGTGAGGATTATCCTTCAGAGCCCATCGAACCTCATGAAGGAGCGTTGGTGATAACTGCACAAGTGGGTTCAGTGGACATGAAGAGGATGATGATTGACAACGGGTCTTCTGTTGATATTCTGTATGCCCATGCTTATCAGAGGATGCATCTGGATGGGCGAAAGATGGAGGTCGGATAGGAAGCTCCCTTATATGGCTTCAGCAACGATCCAGTCAAAGTGGCAGGAACTATTGAGCTACCGATTATCTTCGGCACGACTCCTCAGCAGGTTGAAATAATGTGTAAATTTTATGTTGTGCATGTAGATTCGGCTTACAACGCCATACTGGGTAGGCCTGTTAGGTTTGTAATATTCATGAACGCAATCAAATTGCACAAAGTAAGCAGAAACATGATAAAATAGAGTTTAAAAATTTACAAACCATATACCCGGATCATCCTTTATGCACAATCATTAATTAAACAAAAAGTTAAAGAATGAGAATCATACCCTTGAAGATTCGAGCTTCCTCAGGTACAAGTTCACCTCCAAATCCTTTTCATATTCAACTTGAATCCACCGGGTTAGGTTCCTTCCTTTGATCAACGTTAGCCACCCAAGTGATTGGCCTCTAGAGGTGATCCACCAAGGAAGAAGAAATATTCAAGAAGAAGGGTGGTTGGCAAAACCCTAGTTTTTCTATCTCTCATAGAAAAGGGTGTACTCTCCCCAAGTATTGAAATTACGTCTATTGTCAAAAAGTCAACAACCACAACCACATCACCCATAATAAGACTCCTCTTATTTATAGATGTAGGCAACCCTCCTTAACCATTAAGGAATTGAGTTTTATTTTAATTAATTAAACTCCTTTAATTAATTAGGCTCCCAATCTTATTAGGAATATATGAGAGCACTTTTATTAATTAATTTCCAAACTCCTTTAGGAATTAAATAATAATAATAGTAATAATAATAATAAGACTCCTCTTATTAATTTATATTTAATATTTCTAAAATATTAAATAATAAATATTAATCTATTTAATTTATTCTATCACCATAGATTAAATTAAATATACTTAACTTATTATTATGATTATACCATTAACTTCTTAAATAATTATTCTTCCTTTTATGGTGTGACCCTTTAGGTTCTCCATATTAAACCGGTTGTGAATAAATCAATTAGAACAATTCTAATCTTATTTAAATAAATAAATTAAAATATTAATTTATTTAAATAAATAATATTTATTCTACAATAGGGATAAGCCTCCCTAGCGATTAACGACTTTTCAGATAATATAGATTTCAACATTAATCATAAAAGAACTTTTGAGTAAATAGTTACCATACAATTCAATCCTTCCACCATACAATGTCCCAATTAAATATAAGACATAGAATTACTGTCAAGTCTTATTTTATTTAATTATATATTTTTCGACTCTTAAATGCACAACTCCAAATAATGTAAATTAGATACTCCTTTTTAATTTCATTCTGCCTTGGCCAAGGACTACTGGGTTGTCATTTATCAAATCACATAGGACATTTCTCTTCTTTTACTAGAAGTGATAGATTCTTTATTGATTATATATTATCTCCATGTACAACTTATTATATCAAAGCATACCCTTTGATATACCCTAAGGGTCTTAAGGAATAAGTCAAAGTATAACTCATCATACACAAGATACTATGATGATCTCAAGTTCAAGGATCACTTGTACTACTATCACTACATGACTTCCTATTGACAGGTAAGTAAAACTCCATTAGGTATTCCTTAGCGAGCCACGTTCACTGAACGTATTCTCTAATAAGTACCTACATACTTGCTTTAGTGTCTCCACACAAATGATCATGAGATCAATCATCCTCATCTAATGAGCAAGCAACGTATGTACCAATCTATCCGGATTCACTAATCCCCAATTTAGTAATCCAACGATTGGGAACTATTTTAGTTTTATGCTTTCTAAGAATTTAGATCTCATTAGAATGATCATTATCATTATTCTAAAAGTATAGCTTAAAACTGTGGGTTTATCACATATTATAAAACAACATCATGTAAATAATTAAAAACCTTTAATTAATTAATACTTTTTATTAATAAATGAATATGATTGTTACAAAGTATATGCTTTATCATCAAACATGATTAGCTTGTATACATACTACTTTCAAGGCCTACCTTGACCGCTCTGCAAGCTATTACATCAATTCCTCACTTCAAAATCAAGTTCCCAACGACCCATGGAGTTGGTGAGGTAGCAGGAGACTTGGATCTAGCCAGACGCTGTTATCGGAATGTTGTTATTACTTCGGGAGTAGGGGTCAGCAAGCAGAAGCACACCATGACGATAGAGATCGAGCCCTTTACTGAGAGCAGTTCAGAGCCGTTGGTCATGCCGGCAGGAGAAACGGAGGAGTTCGAGCTCATTCCTGGAAAGGGGGATAAAACGGTGAAGATATGTTCGGGTCTGCCGGAACCTCTCCGGACAAATCTTATAGAACTTCTTCGCTGTTATGCAGACATCTTTGCATGGGAGCCTAAGGATATGCCCGGAGTGAGTCGAAGGGTTGCGGAGCATAGGTTGGATACAGGCCCATCAAAGAGGCCAGTTCGACAGAAAAGACGGATCTTTGCACCAGAGCGTCAGAGGATCATTGATGATGAGATTGCAAAGTTGCTGGCTGCTGGCTGCAGACTTCATCTTTGAAATAGACTATCCAGAATGGATGGCTAATGTGGTGCTGGTCCAGAAGCAGAACGGAAAGTGGCGAGTTTGCATTGACTACACGGACCTGAATAAAGCTTGCCCGAAGGACTTCTATCCTCTAACCCATATTGATCAGCTCATTAATGCGACTTTGGGGTATACACTACTAAGCTTTATGGATGCTTTTTCAGGTTATCACCAGATCTCTATGTGCAAAAAAGATATACCGAAGACAACATTCATTACACACCGTTCGGTGTATGCTTACAAGAAGATGACGTTTAGCTTGATAAATGCTGGTGCCACCTATCAGAGAATGATGAACTTCGTCTTCCAGAAGCAATTGGGGAAAAATATGGAGGTATATGTCGATGATATGACAGTGAAGAGCATGGTCATTCAAAAACACTTGGATGATCTAGAGGAATGCTTTCAGACGGTCCGTCATCATAACTTGAGGCTCAACCCAACCAAGTGCACCTTTGGGCTCGGTGCGGGGAAGTTCTTGGGTTATCTGGTCAGTCAGAGAGGCATTGAGGCCAATCCAGAGAAGATCCAGGTTATTCTGAACATGAAAACTCCTCAATCATTCAAGGATATTTAGCGTCTAACGAGGAGGATTGCGGCTTTGAGGAGGTTCATGTCCAAATTGGCAGAAAGGTGTTTGTCGTTCTTCGACACGTTGAAAGGACCGAAGAATGCTAAGACGTTTCAATGGACTTCAGAGTGTGAAGACGCCTTTTAGGGAATAAAGACATATTTGTCTTCGGCACCCTTGCTGATGAAACCAGTCCCTGCTGAGCCATTATACTTATATTTGGCAGCTAGTTCGTTGGCAGTAGGAGCAGCGTTGGTTTGGGAGGTTGGGGGAAAGCAGCATCCAGTTTACTATGTTATCCATGTTCTTAGAGATGCTGAAACCAGGTATCCGAATATTGAGAAGTTTGCCTTTGCTTTGATGATAGCCAGTCGTAAGCTTAGGCAATATTTTCAAGGTCAGCTCTTGATAGTTTGCACTGATCAGCCTTTGAAGAAGGTTATGAGCAAGCCTAAAGTTTCGGGGAGACTTGCTGCTTGGACAATGGAATTATCTCAATTTTTTATAGAGTATCATCCTCGAACTGCTATTAAAGGTCAAGCTTTGGCCGATTTTATGGTAGAGTGTTCATTTTTAGAAACTGATGACGGCATAGCAGAAGCTGAAGTAGCTGATCGGGCAGCTGTCGTACTTCAGAACAGTCAGAGTTCGTGGACACTGTATGCAGATGGGTCTTCTACTTCAGACGTCAGTGGAGCAGGGATTATCTTGACGAGTATAGAGGGATTCAAAGTACAACAGGCCATCAGATTTGTGTTTCGAGCGACGAACAACGAGGGAGAGTACGAAATGGTGCTGGCAGGAGTTCGATTAGCGAAGAGTTTGGAAGTTCAGAAGTTGATCATTTATACTGACTCTCAGCTGGTCGTCAAACAAGTCTCGGGGGAATATGAAGCTCGAGGTTCGCGAATGATCAAGTATTTGGCAGAATTAAAATATCGGCTTCAGTATTTCCTCTTCTACGAATTTCAGGGTGTGGAGCGTAGTGACAATTTTATTGTCGATGCACTGTCAAAGCTGGCTACTACGGATGCGAATGTTTTTGATGGATCTGTTTACTTGGAGATTCTGCAACAGCCCAGTATCCAACATGAAGCGGTGATGTGCATTGAACGTTCTAATTGTTGGATGACTCCTTATCTAGAATATCTGGCAGATGGCGACCTTCCTTCGGATCAGATGTTGGCCAAGAAGATTAAGTATAAGAGTGCCAACTTTGTTCTTATTGATGGGGATCTTTATCGAAGGGCTTTTTCGTCTTCGTTGTTGAAGTGTTTGGTTCCATCCGAAGTTAAATATGCTCTTTGAGAAGTTCATGAAGGCATCTGTGGTGACCATATAGCTACTAAATCATTAGCCTACAAAGTACTTCTTCAAGGGTACTACTGGCCTACAATCTTCAAGGAAGCTACAGAATACGTGAAGAAGTGCGAGAAGTGCCACCTCAACAATTTGATCCCACATCAGCCACCAGAAGAGCTATACTCGATCTTATCTCCTATACCCTTTGCTGTCTGGGGGTAGATATACTGGGTCCATTGCCGAAAGCTAAAGATCAGGTTAGTTTTGTTATAGTCGCCATTGATTATATGACCAAATGGGTAGAAGCGAAGCCACTTAGGTTGATAACGGAACAAGAATGCTTGAAGTTCATGAAGGAGGGAGTGGTGTTTCGTTTCGAAATTCCTAAGGTGGTGATATCGGACAACGGCCGCCAGTTCGTGGGATCGAAGTTTGAAGTATTTTTGAAGGAGTTGGGGGTTCAGCACCGAAAGACTTCGGTAGCTCATCCACAGTCGAACGAGTAGGTCGAGGTGACCAACAGAACGCTTCTGAATGGGATCAAGCGTAGACTGGATGAGGCTAAAAGAAGATGGCCAGAGGAGCTGCTCAGCGTATTATGGGCTTATAGGACTACACCGAGGACTACAACAGGGAATTCACCTTTCAGACTAGCCTACGGTACTGATGCCTTAGTCCCAGTTGAAATTAGATCTCCAAGTCTTCGGGTCAGTCAGTACAAAGAGATATATAATGACGAAGGGCTGAAGATCAATCTTGATTTGCTCGAAGAAATCAGGGAAACAGCTTTAATCAGATTGGCAGCCTATCAGCGAAGAATGGCTCAGCATTATAATAAGGGGGTAAAGCTTTGTAGATTTGAAGTGGGAGATTTCGTCCTCAGGGAAGTCGAAGCATCTACGCCTCAGAACTTGGGAAAGTTGATGCCGAACTAGGAATGACCGTATGAAGTTGTTGAAGTACCGAAGCCAGGAACTTATCGTTTGAAGGCATTGGACGGATCAGAGATCAAGAATACTTGACATGCTGGTAGACTTCAAAAGTAATTTCAGTAAATACAATATCAGTGTTAGTATACCGGAAGTCTGTAAATTTTCGAGTCATCATCAATAAAAGATTCTTTTTCTCAATGGGTCTTCAATTCATTATTGATCATTTCATGGTTGTAAGGAGGTTCGGATGGACTCGCTGATCATTCGATGGTAGCCTTATCGGCAGGTGTGTCCTTATGAATTTGTTAGAACCCCGTGTGGTAAACAAATTTCATGGTTGTAAGGAGGTTCAGGTGGACTCGCTGACCATTCGATGGTAGCCTTATCGGCAGGTGTGTCCTTATGAATTTGTTAGAACCCCGTGTGGTAAACAAATTTCATGGTTGAAAGGAGGTCTGGGTGGGCTCGTTGACCATTCGATGGTAGCCTATTCGGCATGTGATCCTTATAAATTTGTTATACCCTACGTGGTAAACAAATGTACTTATAAAATTGTTATACCCTGCGTGGTAAACAAACTCCCGATGGTGCAAGAGGGATCGGCTGGATTAACCTTTTATATGCTCTGTCTCACACTTCGGTAACGATAAGTATGCATTACTTTATTTTGCTCAAGTGTTGAGTTCGGATTACCTCATTATTATCCTTAACTGCCATATGATCTACTTGTTTATTTGACAGTTTAAGTTAAGTTTAAAAGAAGCTTGTACATTTTTCAAGTCGACTGATACTGAATCATTGACAAGAAACAAAGTATACAGAAGTCATGAGAAACGAAACTGATATTTCATTAATATTCAAATGTTTACACCAAAATATATAAATTTGTACAAATTTTCTAAGGCTAAAAAGAAGCAATCTCAAATTCAAGCATCATCCTCGCCATCTGAAGAGTCGAGTAGGGCTGGATCTACCTTGGCTGTTACTAGCTTTTCTTTGCCACGGCTTCGGCAGATATCATAACCCTCAGAATACATCTTCACAATTTCTCCGTTCAACTCATCAGATTTTCGGTACTCTTCACAGATCTACTCACGAAGCTCATCGGTTAAAGGCGGACCTAAATCCCGAAGAGCCTAGAGTTCTCTAAGTTCTTTTTCATGCTTCTGACGCCTCTTCAGATGACATGCTTCCTTAGCCTCGAGCTTGTTGACTTGTCTGACCAGACTCCGGTTGGTTTAAACTATAGTCTCATTCTTTGTCATCATTATTTCATTCCTTTGAACCAAGTCAACGTTCATATTGAAAATCTCTTGGTGTTTGGCCTTGGTTGACTTCAGTTCGTCATTGGACATATTCAGCTCCTCCTTGGTCTGAGTCAAGTCCTTCCGAAGACACTCGTTGTTGAAAAGCGCAATGTCATAATCATGTTTTGCCTTCGCCAAAGCCAACTGCAGTATAACATTTTCCTTATATGCAGTATCTTCTTCGGCTTCGGCTTCTATATATTTTGGGAGTAAACGCCCAAAAACAGCATTCGCCTGCACATGTCTAATGTTATTCAAGCAGTTTCAAGTAGTTGGGCATGTGGATAAGTAAAAAAGTTAAAAAGAAAGACATTTACCTTCGCTTGGTACGCCATGCCTTCGTCGATCAGATCCCTAATTGAGCTATTACCAAATTGGTGGTCGTCAGTGTCTCGGACAAAGGCATCGTATAGTTTAAAAAGGAAGTTAGCATTGAAATAAGGCCATAGCGTTGGTGATGCCATGGCCTCCATCTGGAACTCGTGAGATGAAGGCTTTGAAGGAGAAGGCATGGGCTATTTGGGAGGCGGTGGTGTTTCAGTGTAAATATTTTCAAGAGAAGGGGACCGAGCAGGAACGGGTTCATGTACTGGTGAGGGGGCAGATGCTGAGCTTGGGTGACTATCAGAAGGTTGTTTTCTTTTTCGGGAGAGTGATGGAATGGGCTCGACCTGCTCGTCATCATCCGAAACCTATATCTCTACAAGGTTTATTGGGGGGAGATCGGCTGAGGAGGAAGGAACCCGGAGGGCATCAGCAGAAAGAGGAGTAACTTTGGTTCTCAATTTCTTAACACGAAGGACTCGGGTCTGTTCGTTTAAAGGCATATCAAGCAAACTTCCTCTAGAAGGTGCAGAGGCTGTGGCAAGCATTGGGTCTAATTGTGTAGGGGGGTGTGCACTTGAAGGGTCTATTTTCGTGGGAATGGATCTGGGCTTCTGGGTAGCTCTTTTCTTTCGACGAGGCTGAGTAGATTCTTCGGGTGGATTGGGATCATCATATATCTCTACAGGGTTTACTAAGGGGAGATCAGCTGAGGAGCAAGGCACCCGGAGGGCATCAGCAGAAAGAGGAGTAACTTTGGTTCTCAATTTCTTAACACGAAGGACTCGGGTCCGTTCGTTTAAAGGCATGTTAAGCAAACTTCCTCTAGAAGGTGCAGAGGTTGTGGCAAGCATTGGGTCTAATTGTGTAGGGGGGTGTGCACTTAAAGGGTCTGTTTTCGTGGGAATGGATCTGGGCTTCCGGGTAGCTCTTTTCTTTCGGCGAGGCTGTGTAGATTCTTCGGGTGGATTGGGATTGTCATATTGCGGATCAGTAGTCGGGAGTTCAGCAGCGGATATTTCGGTGATAGGAGGGTCTTCCAAATCTCTTACATCTGAAGAGGACGGTTTAATCAAAGACACTGCAAGGAATATATAACAACAATTCAGAGTCAATACTATCAAAAATTTTAAGAAATCATGCAAAAGACAGTTCGGGACTTACACTTATGGTTCTACAACCATGCTTGTTTGGTGAGGAGCCCGTAATTCCATTCTTCCTTCGGGAAGTTCTCAAAAATCTCTATCATTTTGTTTACACGTTCTTCAGGAATATCGCCAAAATCGACAAAGACATTTTCTTGAATGGTCCAGTTCGACAGAGAAGCAAGTTCTGGCCCCTTGATGAAGAACCACCCTTTGTGCCATCCTTTGTTGCTAGAGGGGGTGGAGACCAAAGAACGTGTTTCAAACTTCTCGCCTGTCTTCGGTGACTGTTTGCTCAGAGCTTTAAATCCCTTTTCTCGGGATTGGCCAATTTTGTAGACAGTAAAGAAAAAGTCGAGAGTTGGTTCAACGCCTACTTTGTGGCAGAAGGCGATGAAGGCAAGGATGTAAATGTTGGAGTTCGGCACCAATTGGGCTAACCCAACGCCAACGAACCCTAGCAGGGTAACTAGAAAAATGTGAAGAGGGAATCAAACCCCCTTTTCAAGTAGAGTCACCGGTATGGCCATCCAACCTGCCGGACGCTGGTACATTCGTTTATTGAACCCCGGAGCCCTTACTTGATGAGTCTCAGGGATCTGATGGCAAGTCCTAATCTTTCGTAGTTCAATCTCGGTAACGGTAGAAGGAGTGTTGGCATGGGGATACTATTCTTTACTCGAGAAGAATTCAGAGGGGCTTAGAAGTGGTTTCGGAGGCATATTCTTTGTACTTGTAGTAGCAGTTTGGGGATTCGAGCTCGAGACCTCTTTGCTAGGGCTTGGGTTAGGTAGAACAGAGGTAATGGGGGTTACACGAAGGGGAGAACCTTGGTCGGAATCTTGGGAAGCCATTGTTGGAGATTTACAAGGAAAGAGAAAGCTCGATAAGGAAAGATAGAGAAATAGACGTCTGAAATTCAAATTGTCGGCAAGTAAAACTGACAATTTGGGGAAAAATTGCCTTTTGTACTAACGGTTACACGATACACGAGGGCGGCACATTTAATTGACAATCATAATGAGGAATTTGAATGAATAGCAGTATTCATCGTGTTGGGCCTTTTCGAATTGGACCTCCGGTCTCATTTTATTTTACTTTACGGTATTGACCGGATGGACTTTAGTTGGTTTCACTTTGGGTTTTTAATGACCTTATTATATTCTTTTATCATGGACCGAAAGCCTTTATACTCTTTCATTAAACTGTCTGTTTCATGAAAGACTGAGGGGCAATGTTGGGCCATGATACTTTACATATTGGGCCCAGAGGTTTGGGCCAAATTATTTAGTTAAACCCTTGGGTCATCCTTATTAGGCTTGGAGATTTGGGCCAAGTCAGTGGGTCCTCATTATTGGACCTTGTAAAACTTGGGCTGAATTGTTGGACCAATCCATTACACATTTAAATATCTACATCTTTGACTGGTAATGATAAAAGAAAGAGGACAGTTGACTGTTATCTCTGAAAAGCATTAATGTGGATGGGATTTGTAGTCAGTCGGCGGTGGCAAACAGTGACAAGATGTAGTGGGTGAGCTGTTTGTAGTCGTCTGAGGTCATCAGAGATGGGGGGCTGTGTCAGATAGTAGTGGGTGGCATGGGAAACCGAACTTTGGAGTATATGTTAGCAGAGGCATCATACAAAAGGAAGGTAACTGAATTATTTTCTCTCTTAAGCACTAGATATTTTATCCTCCATTGTTAACCTTGTGATCGCCTGTACTGACTCTCACGCCGGAGCTATCCCCCGACGGTCAAGCCTTCAAGCTTTTGGTGATTGTCGTGTTTACTGTGCAGGATAGAGACGCGTCTTACGTGATTGGGATGTGAGGAAAGATCTTGGCGTTAACAATAATTATTATAATCATCATCTTAATTGCATTAATATTATAAATATTACTATTACTATTATCATTACTACTATGACAATTAATACTCTCTAAGTCCTAAGATAAAAGTCTTGGTAGACTTTTTACGCATATTAAGAAGAGAAATAAAATGACAAAATTGTCCATAATAATATGTCATTAATTATTTTCAATGTAGGTGAGAGAGTGACTTTCTAACTATTCAATTCAAAATATTCTCTCTCTATACTTATTAAATATAGAGAGAGAATTAGAATAAGAAAAGTATGAGATATTTAATGCTACATGCATAATATGAAAAAATGTGTAAAAATTTAGTTATTAAAGAAAAATAGACATTTAACATGAGACTACCAAAAATAGTAATAAGGACTTTTATCATGAAACGGAGGGAGTAATAATTATCAGACATACATAGTCTACGATTAGTGGTGGAACCAGAACAAAATTTGAGGAGGGTCAAAATTTGAGGGCGGTTACCGGAGGTCCGGAATAGCGACGTTCATGCAAAACACAGATTCAGAAAACGAAAAACTCATAAATTCAATAGATCCATGAGAATTAACCAAAACCCAAATTATATACACACAAAAACATCATATTTATCACTAGTTAGAACAGCTCCAAGAAACAAGAAAAAATTGGTATATTTTTGTTATTTCTGCCCAATCGACTAACACCAACCGAATGGACCACATGTATGTTAAATCTTGACAGTTTTCCCTCACGACCAAAAACTAAGAAAGCATAACTTGTTTAACAAAGTATAGTAAAGTACACTAAAAGGAGAAAACCAGAAAATAAAGATATCTACTTTACAGAGAAAAAATATCAAATAGCTGGTAGTCATCATAGCACACGCATTTTCCCATCTTAGAGAACAGAAAATGTGCACCGCATGTATATAAAAATAAGTTTTGTGCGTTTTGAAGGATTAGAGCACCAACAGATTCGGACTTGCCGATGATTTTAGCAACATCTTTGGTTGCATCTTTGAGAATGCCAGAAGCAATCACAGTCCACAGAGTAATCTCAACTACCAATAAAAATCTCAGGATTCATCAACAAAAACCCATGATTTATCTTTATCATCAAAACTTAAAACATATATAAAGGATTTAGAAACAAAAAACAAGACATTTCTTGGAGTAAGACCAAACTTTCTCATTAGAGTACTTACTAAGATATGTGAAGAGATGAGGGTAAAGGAGTCGGCAGGGGCAGGGGTAGGGGTAGGGGTAGGGGTAGGGGTAGGGGTAGGGGCAGGCGGCGTTAAGCTTCATCCTAGGGGAGTCATATGCCCCCCCTCGATCCCCTGGTTCCGCCTCTGTCTACGATCGTAGAGTAGTCACTCTACGATCTAAGAATTCACCATACGTTTCTACGATAGTAAAGTGACTACTCTACTATATCAGTCAATGACTACTCTACGATTCTATAGTGACTTAACTCTACAATCGTAAACTATGTATATTTAGAACTTGCACAGTTGTGCACTTCTATTTTTTCCCATTTTTTCCCATTATTATGTATATAGTTTTTTATTTTTTTTATTGTGTTTTCACTCTTTAGATGTAATAACGGTAGATGCATGTAATAAATTAATAATAAAGGTGGTTTTGTCCCTAGCTAAATAAACTTTTAAAAAACTTAAAATTGCGTAGCTAGCGGACTAGCGTGCTCTTGATTAATTCTAAACTTCAACAGTCAAACACTAGCTAGTTTGATTTCATCTCTTCTAAAAAGTCAACTACTAAGAATTGACCCCACGAGCTATTCAGGTTCAAATAATCGAAAAATAATCAATTACTACAATTTAAGGATAGGTAAGTACGTACGTATGCGAGAGAGATGGCCATACTTAGAATTTTAAGTATTATTTAAATAACTATTCATTTTGGGATGTAATGTAATTTAATGATAACATTCTATTTCATGTATGCATGCATTTGGTTAACACTCTGATCATTGTTGAGTATTTTAAATTTAAAATTAAGATAACTCATTAAAAATTATAAAATAATAAAATTTATAACGAATAATATTTTTTAAATAATTTATAATATTTATTATTGTGTATTCATTAAAATTAAAAAATTCTATATAAATTTTGAATTTAAATATTATATATATAGCACGTATGGCTACGTGCTAGTACATTTATAATGCGATAAGACTTAATTATCCTTTTAGTGTGTAATGTCACGATTTGAACTTATTAATCAATAAAAATCAAAATTAAAGATAAGCTTTTCGACCACTCACATTATGTTGATGCGACCTAACCAAGTACATATATACGTACATGCATGGGAGGACGACATGGTCCCTCGATAATTTTTCAAAACCTCATGATTTGGCTTGTGATGTTCGATATATAGTCCCTCCCCCCACCTCTCCCCAATTTTAAAAATTCTATCTAATTTATAAGATAGTCAAATAAGTAGTATCCTGATTTGTAAAATAGTCAAAATAAATATTCACTTTCACAATTAAATATTCTAAAAATTTGGCTCTTCCGCACTCTCCCTAAGCTGTACTGGGAGCAATGGCCCCTAGATTAGTTGCGGAAGATCGATGTCTCAAGAGACGTGTGCCTTTTTAATTCAATCTTATAAATTGTTTGTTAATTTCTTTATACGGAGCCGTTTTAAAGTGGACCAAATAAGCGGACTAAAAAACGGATCAAGACAAAAAACACACGCGGGTCGGGTTGAACCCGCAAAAACACGCGGGTTCAACCCGATCCGTGTGTTTTTTTGCCTCGGTCCGTTCTTTAGTCCGCTTATTTGGTCCGTTGGAGATCCTCCCCGTTTCATATATATATATATATATATATATATATATATATATATATATATATATATGCTCCATTTCCATCATGTTTCTTTTTATTTTCTTGGGTGTTTCCTTTTTAAAGGCAATGCCATTTATTCCTTGGGAGTCAAATATTCATGCTACTTGTTACTTCAATGAAATTCTCCACTTCTCTCTCTCTCTGTATATTATTTATTTTAGACAAGAAAGAACTTCTTCTCTCCACACCTTGATGTTGATGTATGTGTAATTAATTAACTATAACATCATTATTAATTTTTGAAAATTAATTTTTAAACTAAAAATTGAATCGATTCACTAAAAATTATAAAACAATAAATCTTATAATGAATATAATTTTTAGATGATTTACAAAATTTATTGTTTTATTGACTAAAATTAAAAGAATATATGTTAATTTTAAATTTAAAACATATATTTTGGAACGGATGTGGAGTATTTGATTAGTCATCAATTGCATAACATTTTCTCTATACCTTCTTAATACATAGTTATGATATTAAACGCTCTCTAAACATAGTAGACTTGGCAGATTAAACTTTTAAACTCAATATAAAATGTTAACATTGACTTATAACAATCTATTATTTTATACTTAATTATAATGTTGTTATATATATATATATATATATATATATATATATATATATATATATATATATACTCTATCTACTTGTTAAAAAATAGATTGGTGAAGGGGCCGGGTAGTTGTGTTGTTATACTTGCTACTACTAATTAATAATCCGGCTTAGCCAATTAACTGCATGTGCCTTAATTTATGCAGATCGATCACATCAATTTAAATTGATAGGAAGAAGAGGGCTTGAAGATACAAAGAAATTATTAAACCAACTTTTACAAGTAAATTAAAGAAAACGCGGAGCTCTAATGAATGTTCTTCTACATAGCTAGCTAGCCATAACAAATTTTCATTTAACAATAATATGGATATAGAATTAATTAACACCGTTAATAACTTAATTAACCCTTCACTAATATTTTCTCTACCCGAATTTAAGCCATAGTTTTCTCTGGTTGTTTAATAATATTATTACATTCCTATTTATATACGTGAAAATGGGGACAATTATATATCTTTTAATTGATTGTACCTTAATTAGGTCATAAAATGCAACATATATATAATGCATAAGATATTTGAAAAAGAAAATGTCAGCAATCAGTCGCTTATCTTAATTCTGCAGTAAAAATATATATTAAAAAGTAATTATTTATGTGTAAATTTCCCCTAAAAATTCTTCCTAAATCCACATAAAAGAAAATGCACGACTTAAATTGTGAAGGTGGTATATGTCCAATTTTCTACCTCATTCTCTTTCTCATCTTCTAATTAATTCATATCATGTATATTTTATTTATTTATAGTTATGTTTGAAAATGGATAAAAATTACTTGACTGTATACCACGTAACTTACACATGCAGGTAAAAATAATCACAATTAGGTAAAACTACTCGCGTCATATATATTTTCAGTATTCTTTTTTTTAGTTATCAAAATTAATATTATTACAACAGGGGATGAGATACAGAATGACATGAGATCTGAATTCATAGTATATACATACATACTAAATATCTTAATTTCATTTCAAGCGCGCTAGTAGTCTATATCACGTGCTCCTAACATGACCATTTGCACTCATGCACTACCCTATAAATAGAGCCCTTTCCTTTCAAAATCAAGAACCATCCCTCTTAAGTTTCTCAACAAAACCCTTAAAACCTATATAATATATGGCTATTTTCTCCAAGATTGGCATTATTGGAGCTGGCATTAGTGGCATAGCTGCCGCTAAACAGCTCTCCGAATACGACCCGGTGGTTTTCGAGGCAACCAACTCCCTTGGAGGAGTCTGGAAACACTGCTCTTATAGGTCCACAAAGCTTCAAACTCCCCGTTGTGATTACGAATTCTCGGATTTCCCTTGGACCCAAAGAGATAACTCAAGTTTTCCAACTTATCAGGAAATATTGGATTATCTCTATTCTTATGCTACCACCTTTGATTTGTTAAAGTTTGTGAAATTCAACTCGAAGGTGGTGGAAATCCGGTTTGTTGGTGATCGGGAAACCACTGATCTTTCTGGTAAACCGGTAGAATATGGAAGCTTCATTAGTACCGGGAAGCCGGTATGGGAGGTTGCTGTCCAGATTGATCAATCAGAGATTGTTGAGGTCTTGATAATTCTCATATATTTAATTATAGCTTCATATATAATAATTTTGCATGCATGATACACAGTTAGTATTGTTAATTAAGAAAGTTTTAAAGAGTTTCTTATTAAATAAGTGTGTGTGTGTGTGTGTGTGTGTGTATATATATATATATATATATATATATATATATATATATATATATATATTGATGCAAAAGCAAACACTCATGCATGAAGAATACTACTCTCCCTCCATCCCAATTAGTGTCATGTTGAAAAGTGTGTAAATGTGAAGATATATGAAAATTTTAAATATAATACTCATACTGTTTTATATTTTAATTAAAATGGACTAAATTATTTTTGTTGCGAGTCTCCTCACTAATGAAATATTTTCTCAAAAAATTAATTCCATTGCAGTGGTACGCTTTTGAGTTTCTGGTGATTTGCACCGGGAAATATGGCGATGTACCGAAAATACCAGCATTCCCACATAACAAAGGGCCAGATGTATTTAAAGGAAAGGTGATGCATGCCATTGATTACAGCAAACTCGACCAAGAGGCCTCTGTAGAATTACTCAAAGGCAAGAAGGTTGTCGTGGTTGGCTATAAGAAATCAGCCATTGACTTGGCTGTTGAATGTGCTGAAGCTAACCAAGGTAATTAGAAGGTTTAGTACTATATATATATATATATATATATATATATATATATATATATATATATACACACACAAGGTCCACTTCTCTAGTGAATCAAAAAAAAATAATCAAAGACGAACCGGCTATAACGACCGTTTTCTGAGATATATCGAAGGTTCGAACCGTTGCCATAGTTTTGTCGTCGACTTTGTATATTATAAAAAAAATTGTTATAGCCGGTTTGATTTTTTTTTCTAGAGAAGGGGACCGTATATATATATAATACTGCAAAATATTTTCAAATTTTAATTTAGAATTAGGGCAACCTTACATATTATTATTTTCTTCCGTACGTAGCGTATGTGTGGAGGAATTTTGCATGGTTATGGTTTGGAAAAGACTTTGAAAGATATATATATATATATATATATATATATATATATATATATATATATATATATATATATATATATATATATATCGATGGAGGACATGAGTGCTAGAAAAGGCATAGTGTCAAAACAGATCTACAAAGTCAAATTTTCGATGCATGTGTTGAGTTTTGACTTGTACTGTACAAAAATTCCTGGACTTTGAACTTTGGTTTTGATTTTACCAGAAAATTATTTGAATTTCAACTGTGGAAACAGAAACACAATATATATATATATATATATATATATATATATATATATATATATATATATATATATATATATATATATGTGACAACAACCATACAAGGAGGTTGTCCTTTTCTATATATTGTATACATGACCAAATTTTCATAGTCCATATTTAGTTAAGTTTTTGAGAATCCATTTTTAGTATGTAACCATTAAATATATAGTCAACTCAAAACATTTTGTTGAACTTTTCAAATAAAGGTCTTGTAATTTAAATTTCAAGAAAAGAAAATTAGAAGTCGCTTAATCCTAAAACGAGACTTCACTTTACATTCTTACTTGTTCCATAAAGAAACTCGATACTTTACTAAAAATAGAATTTTAAAAGTCTCTCTCGTGCGTCCTAAAGTGAGAGTTTCTCTTTTATTCCTAAAAGAAACTCGATTCATAGATAACAAAGCCACAATATTCTATAATTATCCATAGTGAATAAAATTATTATTGAATTAGATCAAGCCAGGCGTTTAAATTAAAAGTTTGTTTAATAATGCATGATATATTAATTAATTGAGGTCATTAATTCTGACCCTGTATTGTGTATAATTTAGGTCCAGAAGGCCAAGCATGCACCATGGTTGTAAGGACTTTGCATTGGACTGTTCCACACTACTCCATCTGGGGTTTACCATTTTACTTGTTCTATTCAACAAGATTTTCTCAGTTCCTCCATGAAAGACCCAATCAAGGCCTCTTCAGGACCTTCCTCTGCCACCTATCATCTCCTATGGTAAACTTTTCTTAGAAAAATTTCACCTTTTTTAGAAAAACAAACTTCGATCTTTTAGCCGGTTATTAAAAAATCATAGCTAATGTTTGACAGAGACGAGCAATGTCAAAGGTTATTGAGTCGTATTTGGTATGGAAGCTTCCACTTCAAAAGTATGGATTGAAACCAGATCACCCTTTTGAGGAAGACTACGCATCTTGTCAGATGGCCATTCTGCCAGAGAATTTCTTCTCTGAGGCCGATAAGGGGAAGATCCTGTTCAAAAGAGCGTCCCGGTGGTGGTTTTGGGAGGGAGGAGTTGAATTTGAAGATAACACCAGGTTGCAGGCTGATGTTGTGTTTCTTGCTACTGGCTATGATGGCAAGAAAAAGCTCAAAGCTATATTACCAGATCCTTTTCGCAAATTGATGGAGTTCCCCTCTGGTATGATGCCCTTATATAGGTAAGCCACAACTAATTCCTAATGCTCAAATTTTGAAATTTGAAACCCAATACAACTTTTTGCATAGGACACAGTTATAGACATTTTGTTAATTTTGCGCATGACAGGGGTACCATCCATCCCTTCATTCCGAACATGGCTTTTGTGGGTTATGTGGAGAGTGTTTCGAACCTTCACACTGCAGAGATCCGATGCAAATGGCTGGCTCGACTTGTAGGTGAGAAGTTTAAGCTTCCAAGTGTGGAGAAGATGCTTGAACAAACTACCACAGAGATGGAAATCATGAAGAACACAACCAGGTTTTACAAGAGGAACTGCATTTCTACTTTCAGTATTAACCACAGCGACGAAATCTGCCAAGAGATGGGATGGAACTCATGGAGGAAGAAGAACTGGTTGGCTGAAGCATTTAGCCCTTACAACAGTCGAGATTATGAAGAGGAAAAATAAAATCATGACCCAACAATTAAGCTATGGTATAAATTTAATCAATTTGTTATTTAATTTATATCTTTGTTCAAAAAAATAAGTCGGTAATTATTTACTGGAGAAATAATTCCCACCTTGAATTTAAATTCATCCAAAATGTATAATGTGGTTCGGGAAAGAATAAAAACAAAGTTGTCCTGATTCAGTTACCATGTTTATCAATAAAATAAAACATTTCTGTTAATCAGTGTGAAATTTACGATAGAGTATTTACATAAAAATCACTTGTACAGGAAGAAAAAATAATTTAACATTAATGGAGAAGGCAGAATGAAAACCAGATTGATACGAGATGGTAGATTAAGAGAGAGGTTCAAAGATTTTGAAGCAGCTTCAAGGTCTCATCAATATGCTTTTCAGGTTGAAATTGGTTATTGTAGACTAGCTGAACCTTTCCACCCTTGTCAAGGACATAGGTTTGCCTTCCAGGCAATGTACCAAAAAGATCAGCTGGCACACCCCAATCTTTTCTAACCTTGTTACCCTCGTCACTCAGCAATGTGAATGGAAGTCTGTATTTCTTTGCAAATGCCTGCATCAATTGATCCTCGTTAATTACAACTGCATTTCCCACTAATACGTAGAATTAAAAATCAACAAACGAGCCTTAATTCTGTTGGTTGGTTGGTTGGTTTTATTAAACAGACCAAAAGCAGATCTCAAAGGAAGTTCAAATTACAGATTTAAGATCCAAAAAGCTCTACTAAAAAATCCTAATATGTAAAAGAAGATTCTAGTCAAATGAGCATCTTCTGCGTATCAAATAAGCAATGACATTGACGTAATCTTGTTAAAAATGTGCTTGTTGTGACACAACGCTTACAAACAACTCAACTAGATTCAACTAGTAATTTTAACTATTCTTTTTAGAAAGATATTCCCAACCTATCATGTCTCTAATAAATGTATTTCATTCCAACTAAGCGATTTGAAAAAACTTACTCCTACCTTATTCTGTACCATGAAAAGTGATGTTTTCAATTATCGTTTTGGTTCACGTGCCATATTAAACCACATGATGTAGGTAACATTGGTTTGAATTAAGTTGTACATGAACAACATGTGAACATATGCATGGATGGATTTCTCTTATTATAATACAGAAGTAAAAATATTATTAATCTCCCAACTAGGGAGTTTGCATTACCTTATGGGAGGAGGAATCATCACCACTGATCCCAACAACCTCGGCTCCTGCTTTCTTAAATTTCTCATAAGAATCTCTGAAGGCACAGGCCTACGAAATTCACAGAAATTTGTTAGCATAATCGACGATTAGTCCAGTGAATAGTACTCATGGTATTGAAGATTCACCAAGGTTGCTCAAACTCATTGCAGCATTTGTGCTTAGAAAACTTTGCAGAAGATGACGCCTACTAAATTGTCATGGCAATGGCTTACCTAGGTTATAGGATTCCATAAATTGGTCCAGATTACATGTTTGCATGCTAACTTTTTTATCTCAGCATAAAATTAAGGAGTTGGCCCTTTTCCCCCTTGAATAGGCAGCATTTCAGCCAAAAGCAGACAATGAACGTCCCGGCTAATACTAACATTTTGTAAAAATTATATTCCATATCATGTACATATTAAACATCAAATCTGAGCAGAATATGAATTTTGAAACTTAGGGGATTTCTTGCTATTATAAAACATATTTGGAAAGAAATTGAAATTGGGTGAAAATTTAGGATTCGGTTACCATGAACTTGTAAGTTGGTCAATTGACCAATACAATGCTCACACGCAGAGAGATCATCTCCCGGCCTGCGTGTCAGAGTATTGATCAAACCAAAGTTAACTTCATGCTAACCACTCCCCATTGATAATTTAGTAGTATGACAAATTTAGCAAACTGGGTCCTTGTGTATATAGTGATATATTTAGGACCTATAAAAATTATATCCAGTAGATAAAGCTTCAAACTTTATTCATTTGATGTGAAGTTAAACATCTTTACCCCTAAATTTTAAGAATTTAATCATGATGGTAAGCAATAATATATAATCATATGGAAAAGTTACAATAATCCAGGTTAACAGAAAAAAGAATAGAAAATACAGGCGAAAGAAAAAAAAAGTACCTGTTTGGTGCAGCCAGGGGTTTCGTCAGCAGGGTAGAAATAGACAACCACAGGTTTGCCTTTGAACTTGGACAGACTCACAGTTTTACCATCTTGATCTTTCAACGTAAATGGTGGAGGCACTGTCCCTTTGTTCACCTTCAAGAAACCAATTACAGAGTAAATTAATTGCCGACCAAAGTTCAAATTTTTTTAAAAAAATAAAAATAAAAGAAAGAAATAAACTGCTATAATTGGGGTTACATAATAATGTAAATTATGTAATGCACCTTGGCAAAAATGAAAGACTTGGTTGAAACAGAAGATGGGAAGGAGAGAGAAGATGAATGAGAGAGCTTGACACCATAAATCTGAGATTGTGATGATTTGGAGACAATTGGGAGGTTATGAGAAATTACTGATGATTTTGGGGATTGAGTAGTTAGTAAAGAAGGAAGTGTGAATTTTGGTACAGATACTGAAGCAGCCATTAATATAAACTGTTTGATAAATTTACAATATTTTTTGACTATTTCCCTATGTGGTTGCAGAATGCGGATGAAATGTTTGAGTTAAGGAGAGAGAGAGAGATAAAGGGATGGATGGATGGATGGATGGATGAATTAGGAGCCAATGGCAGGAAGATGGGGATAGGAATTTGGGTTATTGGTGTGGGCGATTGCTGACCTCATCCCTTCATTACAAGGTACTCCTTACTGGCTTATTTGGTTAGTTTGTCATATGATCGGCTAAAGTTCGCACCAATTTTAATGCGGTGTTGTTTGATTACGTCTTAATGCTCTTGAATAGTTCACCTTTTAATGTATCTTAATAACTCAATCTTTATATTAAGATGTCCTCTAAATAGTTAAGATACAAATATGAGTCTAAATTATTTAGAGGATCTCTTAATACAAAGATGTGGGTTGTTAATATGCATTAAGAGGTAAACTGTTAAGATGCATTAAAATGCAATCAAACATCAGTTCATGTAACTTATTGATTATAGAAATAGAAAATATTGCATTAATGATTGTACTAAAAAATTATAGAACTTATTACAGTGAACTGAAGTTGGTGCCAACTTCATCCATAACCAGATCATTCTTTACATTGTTTACCATTTTCTTTATTTAATTGACATTATTTTTTTAATAAAATTTTGCTATATATACTCATAATTTGTGTGACTTTTGTTGTGATAGGCACAGCGGAACGATTCAGAAATTACTAGAAGTACATTCTATTTGTAGTGAAGCTACTGCTAGGAATTTAGAAATGAGTTAGGAGTCTAAATAAATAACAAAAGAGGGAAGGACTGACATATATGATTGGGCAAGTCATAACATCTACTAAGCCTTTCGTGAGTGGCCAGGTGCACATAATAAACAAAATGTCAAGTGCAGATGTTCCAATTAACTAATCAGAACATAACACATTCAAACAGCTGCAATAATTCTTGGTCTGTAACAATGTTTGTGTTCACATCTGAATAAATCAATTTAGCTGTTATTGCCAACAAAGTTAATATTATCTATACTTTCATTAATTTCCTTTGATTATTCTAATCTGTAAAAACTGCACGACTACATCAATGGTGTAATATATGCATCATCATGTTGCTTATAGTCGTCGTATACACGTAAATCATTTGAATACTCTCTCTCTCTCTCTCTCGAAAGAAAATAAATTAAAAATAAACAAGTATAAGAACCAGGAGGAGTATTTGATTGCAAATACTCCTGCTTTAGAAGTACTCCTTATGGAACTCGAAGCGCGTGGATGTCTTGTGAGTTAGCTCATGTGACAACTGCATCAGCTCTTTCGCTAGCATAGGCATACCACAGTAGAACACTCCTGCAAAGTTCAATCCTTTTCTAATCAGCATTTCTTGATCTTCACATAATTAGCATTGTTAGTGTGCCAATTTTTTTCTTAACCAAGGGTCGTGCTATTTATTCTTGTCATTAGATTACCTATAAAATGCCGCTGCATGTGTGTTTTTATATACCATCTTAATCAAATGTTTGCTAAAGCATTGTTAAAATCATTCGTGTGATATAACTCTAGCTTCTATCTAACATTGAAACCGAGTCTCCTTACCTACTGTGGAAAATGGATGCTTTGAAGCTATCTTAGTGAACTCTTCTTTCCAATTTGGCCTTGCAAAGTGTGTCCTAACCTGAAACAAAAATAGAGTTTCTGTTTTTATGCTCATAGCAAGAGATATACTTGCTTATTAGTTGCAATGCAAGTCCTATATATTTTATCTGCAACATTTGTAGAGAGGAATGAGTAACTATGGAGTAATTTTAAATTTTAATAGTCTTATACCCTGGTTCCAGATAGGATGTCAACACCATGTTTGGCATGGTTGAGAGCTTGGACCATTGTGATAAGGGTTGACCTTGCATCACCCTCTTCATAAACACTAGTAAGATAATTGTGCATCTCAATTTGGCCCTTTAGGTTTCAGAGTAATTCAAGAACATAGAGTGTTAGTAGTTAGCACATTGAATTGGGGACTTGCGATGAAAATTATTGGAGAATACACTATCACGTTGAATTATTATCCAAGTATGCATGTATTACCTTGCGATCCATTTCTGCAACTTCATTCATTACTCCTTCAAACCATTCAAAGGAGCCAGGCTCCCTAGTAACCCAGTAGAAATGTGCACGCCTAGTCTTCTGTGATTTCTTTTTGTCAATTGGTGTCATACTTGAAGAGGCAAAGCTAGTACGGCTATCTTCTGATTTAGTGGTTTCTGTGTTTGAATCCTAATCCAGCATCAGTACAACAAATATCATAGAATAGATCAGAAGAAACAGCATTGGAAAATTTATAAAAACAATACTGCAGATGAATGAATCATACCCCTTGATCTTCAACTGTTCTTGTATTGTTCAATAGATCTCTAAGAATACTTATAAAAGGAGTTGCTCCAATTCCAAGCCCAACAAGAAGTAGCACATCATAGTTTTGGTAGTCCTGTGCTGGAGCACCATAAGGTCCATCTACAAACAATTTTGGTAAACTGCAACATAAATTATTTTGATTAGGTTTTTGCATTTACATAGTCATATCAATTAAGATTACAGTTGATAAATTTACCCTCTTTGATCCACATTGTGGATTTGTCCAAACTTTGCACGACCAATCACACATGCTGAACCACAATCCTCAGAAAGTACTCGTTTTAGTTCTTGTGTCCAGTCTCCTACTGTCCGGATGTGAACGCTGAGGTAGTCATCTCCAGGTGCTGAAGTTATAGAAAATGGATGCCTGAATAGGTGTCAAAGAAGATAGTTCACAGCTCAAAAAGGAATGTCAAAGTGACTAAATGAAGATTTGCGGCTGGCCAAATACAAACTAACCATTCAAATGGAGATATTGTTGGGCATTGTAGAAATATGTACTGCCCACTTTTGTACTTGAATCCATTTGGCTTTGACATTATTATGCTGAAGACATCTCCCGGTAGTAATGAAACCTGTAAAAAAAACATAAGGCCTCTAGTATATTGTGTTGCTCCCCTCACTACACTATAATTGAAGTCGTATAAAGTTAGATGAGTATCAAAAGTTACTTACCTTCAAGATCCTTACAGAATAATGTTCTGACCGACATGTTCTCAGACTCCGCTCAGCCATATAGAGGAACAGGGGAACAGAGATGTACATCCATGACTGAGACACTAACAGAGTGTTTTTAGAATTTTATACAAGTTACTATATATAATTCCATCAATCAGATATAGTTCATTTTCTTAAATTGTTGTAATAGAATAATTATTTCAAAGTTCTTACCGTTTTCTGATACCATTTGTGGACGAAGTACAAGAAGTTCCCATGGATTAGTAGCAATATGTAAACTAGGCATGTAAGATGATGGGAGAACCAGAATGCATTGAATCCAGTCAATCGGTTAAAAGGTGCTGGCAGCTTCACAACATTTTTCCTCAAGTGTCTTGTTGCTAGCGTGAATGCAATGATCAATAATATCACCATGGAAATTCCAGTTATTCCTTCAACACCAGTCAAAAGGCTTTTGTAGCTGGGCTTCCTGTTATTGAAATCTGAGGTTATGAGAGCGAATTTTTCTGGTGACGAGTTAACCAGTCGAGGGAAATCACAAGCCATATGGTTGCCCGCATGAACGATGACTCCAATCCCTATAGCACAAGCAATTATCTGAAAATTGGCATTATAAGTGATCAGGTACAGACTCAAAAAATTTAAGCCTTACCAATTGAAACATGTTTTACAAACAGCTTTTTGTAAACAGAACTCCGACAAGAATGTGGTTTTGAATTTTTTGTACTTTTGTAATAATAGTAGACGCAAGGACATACTGTTTTGAAGTACTCGAACCATTATTCTGTTTATACTTTACAAGTTCTCAATAATTATTTTGTTCCTGTATAAAACTGCTCGTACTAATTTTATTTAGATAAATAATGTATAGGGTGCTGATATATGTATACCTTGTAGTGATAGATGTATTCCTTATATGCATTGTGAATTTGTACCGTACAATCCTGCAATGCATATTAGGGTGTGCAACTATTATTGTAGAGTGTGCATATATCGGCAATTACGGCCTAATGCATATAGCCATATAGTCAGAACTATCATTCTCTTATATACCTTGTGAAAATTAATGTTGTCGTCAAAAGGGATGAATAATCTAGCTCTTGTAGACCGGAGCCATGTTAGCATATTTCGACAAACTGGTAAAAGAATGAGTGCCATGTTCAGCTTTAGAGTCTCGGCAGCCCCTTTAGCCGTTGTCAAGCAATAGCCCATGACTTGAAACGCGGCCTTTTCTTTGTACTGGATAAATTTCCAGGCAAAGAGTCCAGCCATAGCTCCCACCCATATCAATAAGATCCATCCCCTTTGCCAGTTCTCTAGTGCCAGGCACTTGAGTTTGCTGCTTATTCGACACACCACGCTTCTGGCCCTGAAGGTATTTAAGTTTTGGCTCCATCCTATGCTTGCCGTGCTGAGAGGTCTGCTATAGTTCATGTAGTTGTCCCTCTGAAGAAGAAGTGCTTCCAACTGCCATAACTGTATAAAGGGCAATTCATGATTTGTCACTCATGGATATCCGTCTTCACAAACAAGATATTCTTTTTTCTTTTATTTGTTGGAATATTATGTTTTTATTTATTAATTATAATTGCTATCTTAATTTTAAGATCAAGCAACAGAATAAATAAAGGAAGAATTGTAACCATCTGATTCCCAGCCAAAAGGCTAAAAAATTACAAATTGATTATACACTCCCTTTCAATACTTGGTCCAGTTCATGTATAATTACGTTGACTCTAGCACTTGCTTTGGTGGAGTACATTTCTAATATTGGGAGGCTGCTAATATAATCATCAAATATCCAATGAAATAAAAGATTATTTCAATGATTATATTTTCTCATCTTAAGATTGAGATCTTCTATGCAGACATGATAATTGAACAAGAATTTCACCTATTTGTATTTGACCCCAATAGATGAAATTGTGTCCAACGATAGAGTTTTTCCTTCAATAGATTTTTCTTTCTATATATGTTACCTCAATATATCCAAGATTTTCAGGGTCTAATTCTTCCATAATCAATGAAGCGTATTCCTCTGCCCGCTCTTTCAGTTTGCACAGCTTATTTGCAGAGGCACTTAGCATGATTAGCTGCAACAACGAATTTGAAAGATCCATTAAAATTGACTACACACTAAATTATTCGTTACCTACTTAACTTGTGCACTACTATGGCTACCAACTTTGATGTGAACATGTTTTTCGTTGGCGCCAGAGACGCAATGTTTTGGAATAATAATCTTCAGCTAAGATGAGATTTGACTTCTTAACAAATTTTTTCAAAATAAATTAAGATTTCTCCGAGGCATACTTGTAAATATTCTGTTTTGGTAATAGTTTAAATCTAATAGTATTAAAAAAATGTCTAAGAGACATCTTAGGCTAACCTTGGTACTTTTGTGGGAGCCATACGATGTGGTGCCATAAAATGAAACACTTAAATGTAGAATTTGATTAAAAAAGTACTTTATAAAAAAAAGGTTTAAATATTGTTTTGTTATATAATTGTAAAAGTGATTTTTAAAAAAATAAAAGACTAAATTATATATAAAAAAAATTGATAAAGAGGAGTTTACCGCCTTACCAGCCTTGCGACTAAATTATGTCTCTCCTCTCAATAACAGGTTTACGCCTGCGGTCTGTGACCGGATTTAAATTATACACAATTGTATTGTATGAACTTTTAATTTTTCCTTAATAATTTAAGGACAAATTTATAAATTGTGTTTAGGCTAAAAGAGCTTCTACCAAAAGTATAAATTTTGCGCTCCTTTCAAAAGTATTTTTAACGAAAATCTTTATTCAATTTTAGAGAGTCACCCAAATTTGTTTTTTATTTAATCAAAAAGTTTTTTTTATTTCACCGAACCCAGCTCCAAAAATGGGAATAAAATGTTGAAAAGTTAAATGAAAGTTGAACTTTAACCGTGGGGTGGGAGCATCTATAATTTACATGTCCAATAAATAAAAGTAAAATATAAAACTGCTGTGCTTCATGTAAGTTTTGCAAAATAATAAAAAATTTAATTCTATAAATTTTTACATATATTGTATAATGATTGCAACTGTGTAAATTAATTCAAATGAGTATATTAATGTTGAATTTTAGAATTTTACAAATTAATTTAAAAATTAAAATAAAACTCTTTTGGACACGATTTTGTTCATAGAAAAAAGGTTGAACAATTGGGGCAATAGCATGTTAGATAAAATATGGCTTGACCGAAAACACGCACGTACGCACACCCTTTCCGGTCGGTTTACCAATATCAATCTTACCTCCTGCACTTCATCCCGCGTGACTCTTCCATCTTCATTGCTATCCGCCCTGAAAATTAAATTGAAAATTTGTGAATATAATTATTGTATTTGAACTTTGGAATTTGTCTTTATAAAACGCCAAACTAAATCCATTCATCGTCTGGGATCAAGATGAAGAATCAACCCAACAGCTTATTTGTTGATTTAGGAGGCATGACATCATTTAGAACATAAGATTATCAAATTATAAACCCAATACGAATTGATTGGATGACATAGAGGGTTGTTGCAGAATCAATCACATGTCAAAGAAAATCTGAAGACGAGCGTCAAAACTCTGGTCCGAAATCTGCAACCAAAAGTCGTGAAGCTCTGCTTTTGTAATATGTCCTATTTTCTTATCCTGACGACGTCGTCTGGCCAGTGTATCAAACACCCCCAATGCAAACTCCTTCGAGTCCGCCATTCCTATTACACAAACACAGTAATTTGCATTCCACCGGATCAAAATAAATAAATAAATAAATAGTTCAAGTAAACTAAAACAATGAAAGAAATTAAATCCAGAAATATACCAATGCAATCGGCAAAGTCAATTCTAGAAAGAAGTCCGTCCTTTGCCAGACAATCAAATCGGGACTCCACTTTTTTCCAGAGCTCGTTCGGTTCCGACGAATCCACGGTGGTCTTATTGATAAATCTTAGCCCTCCGAGTGCTCGTTGAGCGCACGATTTCGTCCGAACGAGCTTAGCTTTCATTTTCATGGCGTCGCGAGTTGTCAGTTCCCGGTGATCAGCCTCCGCCGACGAAAACGACCACGTTCTCAACCACGAGAATTTTCTGCCAATTCTGGAGCTGGCGGAGAGGCTCCGCCGTAGGAAACCGCCGGCTGAGACAGAGGCGGAGGAGGAGCCGTTGGCATCGGAGGAGGTCGGAGGAGCGATACTGCAGAGGACAATTGAGTTGTCATCTTCCTGAAGCTCTAAAGTGACTTCTACTAAATCGTCAGGACTGAGTTTCTGATCGACGGCGGCACCGCCGGCGTTACGTCTGAGATCGTTGAGGAATACCGGCAGCATTGCTCCGGTATAATTATCCCTGAAATCATCTTCAGAGAGATCAAATGTACGGCTGTAATTTGATGATTTGGTGGAGGGGCTTGACCTCATTTAATCATGAATTGAAATAAGTAGTAGTAATTATTATCATCCAAAATCTCTTCCTTCAGTCGTGATATATCATCTGTATATTCGTACACTATTAATTATATACAAAACAAAACAGCCAAGCTAAGCTAAGTCAAGCTAAGCTCATCTTTAAGTTTTATCTCTCTCTCTCTATCTGCAGAGAGAAGAGAGAGGAATAAACTTGAAACAAACACCTCCCAACCGATCGAATTCAACGCAATTTGTGCTCCCCTCGCCTCTTCAGTCGTGCTGACACACACACACAGTAGTTGGGAAGATATGTTCAAAACCTCCTCAACTCCCCTCCCTCCAATATATACACAACTACTTTAATTTAATTACTTACCACAACTAGTAACATCCGGTTATGGTTTCATTTCAGTAACTTGATATACTAGCTTTTAATTATATTGGTTATACAAATATTGTATTCTTCAATGTAATAAAAAGTTACATATTTTCTATAACCAATGTAATGAAAAGTTATTACACGGAATTTTGAGTTTATTTTCAAATTATGTTATCTATAGGAGGGATCCGATTAGTATGAAGTTTATATTTTGGTAAGTTGGTCAATCGGCCAATAGAATGTTGACACACATAGAGCCTCGCCTGCGTGTCAACACTTTATTGGTCAATTGCTCAATTTATCCAAAAATGAACTTCATGCTAACCACCTCCTATATGTACACAACATTCGGAAAGTATTATCTTGGATAGTAAATTGTTGGAATTGGCTTATATTTCTGCGAATTTAATTAAAGTGTAATTGAGCTTGGAGGTTTATTAGTAGTCCGGTCTTGAGTTTTACTAATGTATTTGATTTTATGGATTTGAGCTCATGTTATAACAGATAAGGTTATTTTTACGTTCTTCATATAACTTTTATGTGAGTGTACTGTTATTCGTTATTAAATTCTAACAATAAATTAATTAAAATGGTCGATGGATGAATATTATTATTGTATTACTCAAATTATTCCCTTATGAATTTAATTAAAATAATTATTGTAAGATCTAAATCTTGACCGGCCACTCTCCAAATTCTACCTGAAAACTAAGACTTGATATTAAAATGTGAATAAGAATTATATAATGGCAATTAAGGTCCAATTTTTAACCAGATCGACTGTGGTTTAGCCATTTTTATATAGCTAGTTAGGTATGAGTTTATTGGAAATTTATTAACATCCCAAATAAATGTTAGGCTGTGTATATTATACGGTTGAAAAATGAATCAAACGGTTTAAGTTTTATTCGATTTACTCGACTAAAAGTTCAATTCGAATTTGACTCAAAATATAAACAAATTTTAAAGTTCGATAAATTACTCGAGTTTTTCAAATTATAATTTTCAGCTGATAATCGAATCATATTCGCTCAAAAAATTCAAATTGTTCAAACTCGATTTGAGATCGTACTTGACGTGATAACTAAACGAGTCTCAATTAAATTTTATATTAAACTAAATAAATTTTATAAATTAAATCAGAACAACTCAATAATCGAATTTATTATATAAAGCACTAATTCAGTTCGAAATGAAATATTTAGATGAATAAGTCATGTTACATACACATATAATGATATTTGTCCATATACATGTTGTGCATATCTGGGTCGTCATGATCGAAAAGGCAATTGACTCATACGTGTACAGATTTAAGAACATCTACTATATATATTGACAGAGAACTTTACGTGCGGGTGGTCTGCTTTAGCAATGGATAAAATTATTATTAAATTTATTGTCATACATAGGGTCTGAACCGTTGCGATAATTTAAAATTGTCGTTATATCCTGGTTCAAACTCTATGGCGACGGATTTAGCGACGATTTTGTCCGTCACTAAAAGTGGTATGCAGATGGTCCGCTTTAACAACGGATAAAATTATTGTTAAATCCGTCGTAATAGGGTTTGAACTGTCGCGATAGTTCAAAATCGTCACTACAGCCCGGTTCAAACTCTATAACGACGGGTTCAAAATCTACAACTCAAAAATATAATATAAGTGCCCCTTTCATTTCAAATTTCACCAACAAGAATCTCTTTAATCTATTTAGGTGGTGTTTGATAAGATTGAATAATTAAAATTTAAATACTTAATATATTTTAATAAATTATATTATTTGAGTAAAATAATATCAAAATTTAAAAAATTATTTGGTAACTAAAAAGTATAAAATATTTGAATGATTTTAAATTTAAAAATATATCAAATTGGCTTTTCAAAACTCAATAATGATATTAAAATTTGAAATGAAGGGAGTACAATATTTATATAGGCTCCATAGATTTAAAATTTTCATTAAGAGTCAACTCTTAATATTTATATTTATATTTTTCTTTTATCGATTAAGAGACGATAAGAGACAAATAAAATTTTATCAAATAACTTTACCCTCTTACCGAATAAAATGTGAAGCTGTTAAGAGGTATTAACAGATAAACAAGCACCATTTTAGTCAAGAAGAAATAACTACAAAAATTGATATATTCATAATATTTTTTGATATTTCCACATGAAAAATATTACTATAAAATCTTTAATAACGATTTTTATTTAAAAATATTATATTTATTGTGAATTTATTAGTTCCTATAACTTATTATATTTAGGAATAAAGTTCAACGGGCTAAATAATTTATCTATTTTATTGAAGGGAGTTTTTTTTGAATGTGTGTGTTACTTCTTTTAACTTCCTCTCTCTCTGTCTATATATCCCTCCTTTCTATCTCACAAAAATCTCTTTCTTATATTTTTTTCACTCATATTTTATATTAATTCTTATTTAAATTTTTATTTTATTTTTTTAACTGCACATTTTGTATGTGCCACAAATATTAGTATATATAAATATCCACGTCCCAGCCCTACAAGTAGTAAATATTCGATATAACAAGTGTATCACATCCCTTCTCTCTAAAACCAAAAAATATATTATTAAAACAACGATGAATAAAAGTAAAATTAATATATTAATTAGAACGGTCACTCGATAATACTACTCAATAAATCATGACTAAAAATAGGACCTCAATACTTTTTGATATTTTTATATAAAAAATATCGTTATAGATATATAGTGATAATTTTCATGTGAAAATATCATTTTTTGTTGTGAATTTATCAGTTTTCATAAAAATAATATGATATTAACGCATATACATTATACTTTAATGAATATATATATATATATATATATATATATATATATATATATATATATATATATATATATATATATATATATATAGTCCGGATCTTAAGCTCACCCCTTATCCAACTCACCCGAGCTCACCCTCCTTTAGCGACGGACCCGGCGACGGTTCAGTCATACAACCGTCGTCTATACTTTTAGCGACGTTATATGTTGTCCGTCGCTAAAAGTATAGACGACGGTTGTATGATCGAACCGTCACCGGGTCCGTCGCTAAAGGGGAGGTGAGCTCGGGTGAGTTGAATAAGGGGTGAGCTTAAGATCCGGACCATGTGTATATTATATATATATATATATATATATATATATATATATATATATATATATATATATATATATACACACACGGTCCGGATCTTAAGCTTACCACTTATCTAACATACCTTGCATACCCCCCTTTAGCGACGATTCGGTCCATTACTATATATAGAACCGTCGTCTTAACTTTTAGCGACAGACCGTTTCGTCGCTCGGTCCGTCGCTAAAGGAGGTATGTAAGGTATGTTAGATAAGGGGTAAACTTAATATTCGGACTGTATATATATATATATAGAGTTCAGATCTTAAGCTCACCCCTTATCCAACTCAGCCGAGCTCACCCCCTATTTAGTGACGGTTCGGTCATACAACCGTCGTCTATATTTTTAGCGACGAACAACATATAGCGTCGCTAAAAATATAGACGACGGTTGTATGACCAAATCGTCGTCGGGTCCTTCGCTAAAGGGGGGGTGAACTCGGGTGAGTTGAATAAGAGGTAAACTTAAGATCGAACCGTATATATATATATATATATATATATATATATATATATATATATATATATATATATACACACACACAGCGGATCAGGTCCGGACTCCCGGACCTGATCAAAAACGGACCCAAATTTATTTATTTATTTTTGCTTTTTTTTTTTAAATAACTAAAAAAAATATTTAATATTTTTTGGAACTGAAATTTTTTCATAATACAATATTTTGGGGGTGATTCGAATACCTATACCCAAAAAAGGTGGTACAGTATGCACAGACTGTACATACATGTTTTGCTATACGTACCCAAAACACTGTATTATGAAAAAATTTTAATTCCATTAAATATTAAGTATTTTTTTTAGTTGTTTTAAAAAAAAAAACAAAAAAAAAAAAAATCGGACGGGATAAAATCCGGGCGTCCGGACTAGAACCGGACTATATATATATATATATATATATATATATATATATATATATATATATATATATATATATATATATCATAGTCGTGTCTTCCACTCTTTTGTGCCATTGCTACAACATGCTACATTCTTCTGGTCTGGTGGAGACTGGCGAGAGAGAGAGAACTAGAATTGGTCTTATAATTAAAATGTTTTTTCTTCTTAATTTGTTCTCTTTATCTCTGTACATTTATATTTTTATTCTAAAATTGAAGTCTTTTGAATTATAATATTTTTAATTTAATAATAATAAATTGCAAAAAAAGAATAAATTAAAATACATTTACTTTTGATAATAGAGGGAGGGAGTATTTATTTATGTAGAAATTGATGCTGACTACATGTATGTATGTTGTGAGTTGTCATTTCACATATGTTTATGCTAGCTAATTAGTAAATAATTTTTTTTATAAATAAAATAGTGCCAGACCATTGTTCTTAATTTTTTTAATATTATATAACACGTAAAATTCTGATAATGAAAACATTTTGAATAACTTGAGAATTAAAAAAAGACAGCGAAAGAGATTGCCCACGGTCTGTTACGTACTTCCTTAATTCCTTCTAGAACAAGTTAATTTGTCTCTACTCTCTAGTGCATTAAATAGGATTAAAGTTAAAATAATAAAATAATAATTTTTAAAAAGACCCTTATATAAATATATGATCCATCAAAATTATAAATTAATAATTCTTTTAAATTACAAATATATCTAAGGTAATCTTATAAAAGATGATTCTATTTTCGTTTGTTTCGTTTTCAAATTCAAATCTTATGGTATCAAAATCATAAATTAATAATTCTTTTAATTACAAATATATCTAGGGTAATCTTGTAAAATATGATTTTATTCTCGTTTATTTTGTCTTTAAATTCAAATATAATTGAATTTCATCCTTAATTTTTCTCGTTGCGTCTAAAAGTTCAAGTGTTGCATTCTCGAATTGTAATAAAAACTTGTGAAGAGTTGTTAACGCTATGAGTGCTTCCTTTCGCGTTATTGATTCCAAATGTATTATATCATCCTCACAAGTATGATACATTAATTTAATAAGTATGATACATTGTATCAAAAAAAGTATGATATAAATATCAATAAAATATAAATTTTAATGTAATTAAATTTATGTTCACCGAATAGAAAAATACTCTTTAAATTAATAAATTATTAATTTATCGATTAAATAACAGCTCTCTAAATTAATAAAATTTTCTAATTCTAACTGTATTAATTTATAGAGGTTCTAAGTGCATATTTTATTTCAAAAGTTAAAATTCACACCACGATTTGATTTATCGGATTTCGCATTAACTACAATTAAAGTTAAATGTGACGCTTTTTGTAAAACCCCAACTTTTATAAATAAAGATGAATTTTCTATAAATATCATTTTTGAATATTATGGAGTTAATTTGATATAATGTTATAGTTGTGGGTAATATTTATAAATTTTGCAAAGTAAACAAGTTGTTATAAAATATTCGTTTGGTCGGAGAATATTCTTTTTGTCGGGGAATATTCGTACGACGGCACAATCATTGGTGGACCCCACAACGGAATTATTGTCGGATTGAGAAAACGACAGAATTATCTTTCTATAAAAATAACGGCTGAGGTGTTACCATTAAAACCGTTAAAACTGTTGAACTACTCGATAGTAAAAGTACAGTAATACGCGTGGTTGCATAGTAGCACACGGTATTGATTATTGATGCTTACGTGAGAAGTCACTCAGCTATACTCAATTATTGCTATAGTAATTGCTGCATCATATCTCTTAAATTATTGTCATAGTATCGTCTGTATAATATGTTATATTATTAAATCAATAATTGAGACGTTGTGGTAAGTTTGGTTATTTTATGGGGGGCCATATGTCATCATCTAAGAGTCTCTTCGTCAATAGTAATTACCGTCGTCAATAGTAATTACCGTCGTCAATAGTAATTATCGTCGTCAATAGTATTTACCTTGGTCAATAGTAATTACCTTCGTCAATAGTATTTACCTTGGTCAATAGTAATTACCTTCGTCAATAGTATTTACCTTGGTCAATAGTAATTACTTTCGTCAATAGTAGTTGTCCCTTCAATATTACCAAGAGTCATTTGACCCTTCGTTAAGACCAAGAGTCATTTGACCCTTCGTTAAGACCAAGAGCCACCCTCAGTTTTTCTATAAATAGAGGCCTAGGGCTTCATTATTTTTCACGAATTCATTCAAGCTATAGAGAGAGAAAGTATAGAGAGAATAAGAGAGAGAGAATAAAAGTATTCTGCTACATCACTTTTCCAATATCCAGTTCTTTTAAGGTAGGGAATATAATTTCTTTTATATTCATGAAGAGAACTTCTGTTATTCCATTTGTTATTATTCTGTTAGAATAACCAGTATACGCGGTCTACCCTATACTTGGTGACATTCTTCTATTATTCTGTTGGAACATCCTGTCTGTGTGTTTTACACCGGACCTGGTTCCGTTTATTATTCTGTTGGAACATCCTGTCTGTGTGTTTTACACCGGACCTGGTTCCGTTTTATTATTATTCTGTTGAAATATCCTGTCTGTGTGTTTTACACCGGACCTGGTTCCATTATTTATTATTCTGTCGGAATATCATGTCTGTGCGTTTACGCCAGACCTGGTTCCATTATTTATTATTCTATTGGAATAACATGTCTGTGCGGTCTATCGCATGCATTGTGACGCCCCCAAAATTAGGTATACATCACCCATCTTGGGTCGTCAGATACATAGTACAGAATACAAATACAACTTAATAATACAACTGTCGTGTACAATACGACAAAACATAAACTATGAGTTTGAATACAAATATTATCTTCTAGAGAGTATTCATACTCCAAAGGAGTCCTCATTACATTTATTAACACACCATTACATAGAATAGTGAGGACTACTAACTAATACTATCATTCGGACCATCACTCCGTACCCCGACTTGTCCCAGCTACGTTCTCATTTCCTGAAGAGAACAGTGAAAGAAAGGGTGAGCTCAACTAGCCCAGTAAGAAATATTATGACTAAGATAATGCAGAATAAATTATCATTAGCCTTCAACAATGTTAAACTGATAAAATATAATAGACATCAAGTTTAACTGCAGCGGAACAAGCAATCCATTGAAAGAGTCAAGTAGAAAATAAACTCTACTATCTTTTATGATTTAAAAGGTTTTTCAACACTGTGATCGCTGGGACTCAGCTTAATAAAATAATCCACATCATCGAATCACCCCTGCACTACGGCCAAGGATATTCGTATATTCATTAATGGTCATGATCATGCCAACAACTGTCCATCAATGCACTACGGGCCAATGAGGACTTTTACCACATCATTTGTAACATTACGGTCATGATTATACCGAATAATCCCTGGTCATAATCATACCAAGTCCATCTATGCACTACATGCCACAGATGACTTTCAACATTTTATAAACATGAGGATGATGACAATGATATAAGAATTCAATAAAACAAGTTCAAGAATTAATTTATCCAGGAATTAACAACGTCCAAATTGTCAACATGATACTGCATTGTGGAGTAAAATTCAAGAATGCTTAGAAGAATATTTTCTTGAAAAGATACTGGATGAAACGCAACTATCAAGGATATTCCACAAATTTCATGGAGTATAGAAGTCAAAACTTAACCAACTGAGTATAATAAAGAATGGAATAACAAAAGAAATCACCATGCATGCGATAGACCGCACAGACAGGTTATTCCAACAGAATAATAAATAATGGAACCAGGTCCGGCGTAAACGCACAGACAGGATATTCCGACAGAATAATAAATAATGGAACCAGGTCCGGTGTAAAACACACAGACAGGATATTCCAACAGAATAATAATAAAACGGAACCAGGTCCGGTGTAAAACACACAGACAGGATGTTCCAACAGAATAATAAACGGAACCAGGTCCGGTGTAAAACACACAGACAGGATGTTCCAACAGAATAATAGAAGAATGTCACCAAGTATAGGGTAGACCGCGTATACTGGTTATTCCAACAGAATAATAACGAATGGAATAACAGAAGTTCTCTTCATGAATATAAAAGAAATAATATTCCCTACCTTAAAAGAACTGGATATTGGAAAAGTGATGTAGCAGAATACTTTTATTCTCTCTCTCTTATTCTCTCTATACTTTCTCTCTCTATAGCTTGAATGAATTCGTGAAAAATAATGAAGCCCTAGGCCTCTATTTATAGAAAAACTGAGGGTGGCTCTTGGTCTTAACGAAGGGTCAAATGACTCTTGGTCTTAACGAAGGGTCAAATGACTCTTGGTAATATTGAAGGGACAACTACTATTGACGAAAGTAATTACTATTGACCAAGGTAAATACTATTGACGAAGGTAATTACTATTGACCAAGGTAAATACTATTGACCAAGGTAAATAATATTGACGAAGGTAATTACTATTGACCAAGGTAAATACTATTGACGACGGTAATTACTATTGACGACGGTAATTACTATTGACGAAGAGACTCTTAGATGATGACATATGGCCCCCCATAAAATAACCAAACTTACCACAACGTCTCAATTATTGATTTAATAATATAACATATTATACAGATGATACTATGACAATAATTTAAGAGATATGATGCAGCAATTACTATAGCAATAATTGAGTATAGCTGAGTGACTTCTCACGTAAGCATCAATAATCAATACCGTGTGCTACTATGCAACCACGCGTATTACTGTACTTTTACTACCAAGTAGTTCAACAGCTTTAACGATTTTAACGTAATACCTCAGCTGTTATTTTTAATAAAATATTTCTGTTGTTTTCTCAATCCGACAATAATTCCGTTGTGGGGTCCACCAATGATTGTGCCGTCGTACGAATATTCCTCGACAAAAAGAATATTCTCCGACCAAACGAATATTTTATAACAACTTGCTTACTTTACAAAATTTATAAATATTACCCACAACTATAACATTATATCAAATTAACTCCATAATATTCAAAAATGATATTTATAGAAAATTCATCTTTATTTATAAAAGTTGGGGTCTTACAACCTCCCCTTCTTATGAAATTTCGCCCTCGAAATTAGGGTACGTACCTGGTATGTCGAAGAGGTAAGGATACCTTGATTTCATTTCTGATTCTAACTCCCAAGTCATTTCCTCAACATCGTGGTTTCTCCACAAAACTTTAACTTGAGGTATAACCTTGGAGCGTAGAATATGATCCTTCTTATCCAAGATTTGAACAGGAACTTCTTCATACATCAAATCCTCCGCTATTTCGTCCGGTTCTAACTCAATAATGTGGTTCGGGTCTTCCACATATTTGCGTAACATGGATATGTGGAAAACGTTATGAACACGAGACATACTTGGCGGTAAAGCGAGTCTATAAGCCACAGTTCCTACTCGATCGAGGATTAAAAATGGACCGATGAATCGAGGATTTAGCTTTCCTCTCTTTCCAAATCTCGTAACTCCTTTCCATGGAGCAACACGTAAAAACACATGATCTCCTACATCAAATTCCACGTCCTTTCGATGAATATCAGCATAACTCTTTTGTCGATCTTGTGAGGTTTTTATACGTTGTCGGATCGTTTGAATCTTTTCTGTAGTCATACTTACCAACTCCGGTCCCAACAACGTTGCTTCGCCCACCTCATCCCAGCATACTGGAGAACGACATTTTCTTCCATACAATGCTTCGAATGGAGCCATGCCAATACTTGCTTGATAACTGTTGTTGTAGGAAAACTCCACCAATGGTAAGAACTTATCCCAACTTCCCTTGAAGTCAAAGACACAGAGTCTTAATAGATCTTCAAGAGTTTGAATAGTCCTCTCTGATTGTCCGTCCGTCTGAGGATGATATGCTGAACTAAATCGTAACTCCGTGCCCATAGCTTTTTGTAAACTAACCCAAAATCGTGAAGTGAATCTTGGGTCTCGGTCAGAAATTATGGATACTGGCATACCATGCAGTCTTACAATCTCGTTTATGTACATACGAGCAAGACGTTCAAGTGTATAAGTTTCTCGTATCGGTAAGAAATGAGCAGACTTGGTTAATCTATCAACAATGACCCAAATCGCATCAATACCTTGAGAAACCCTGGGAAGACCGGTAACGAAATCCATGGTAATGTGCTCCCACTTCCATTCTGGAATTTCAAGTGGTTGCAAAGGACCTTTTGGTACTTGATGCTCCGCTTTGACTCGTTGACAAGTTAGACACCTTGAGATAAACAACGCTATCTCTCTCTTCATATTGCTCCACCAAAATGTATGACGAAGATCATGATACATTTTGGTACTTCCAGGATGGATTGCAAACGGTGTGTTGTGCGCCTCCATCATGATTTCATACTTTAAATCAGGGTTGTTAGGAACACAAAGTCTGGAGTTGACTCGAAGTATTCCTTCCTCATCGATTCTTGCTTCCGGCATAACACCTTCTTGCACTTTCTTCCTCATACGCATCAGCTCCAGGTCTGTAGCTTGAGCAGCTTTAACTTTATCGATTAAAGTCGGTTCTACTCGTATATTCGCCATCATCACATGGGTCCCTGGAGTCTTCAACTCTATCTCCATCCTTTGCAAGTCACACAAAATGGGCCTTTGCGTTGTTAATATTGCATTTGTACCCGCATATGATCTTCTACTCAATGCGTCAGCTACCACGTTCGCTTTTCCAGGATGGTATTGAATAGTATGATCATAATCTTTCAACAGTTCAAGCCAACGTCGTTGTCGCATGTTGAGTTCCTTTTGAGTGAAGAAATATTTGAGGCTTTTATGATCCGTAAAGATCTCCACTTTCTCCCCATACAAGTAATGCCTCCAAATTTTAAGTGCAAAGACAACAGCTGCCAACTCTAGATCATGAGTAGGATAATTCCTCTCATATTCCTTGAGTTGTCTTGATGCATAGGCTATGACTTTTCCATGTTGCATGAGAACGCATCCCAACCCTTTGCTCGAAGCATCACTGTAGATGACAAATCCCTCCGAGCCAGATGGTATTGTTAGAACAGGTGCTGAAATGAGTCTCCTCTTGAGTTCTTGAAAACTCTGCTCACATTCTTCGCTCCAACCAAACTTTGTATCTTTCCGAGTCAGCTGAGTTAATGGAGTAGCGATTCGAGAAAATCCTTCCACGAATCTCCGATAATAACCAGCTAAACCAAGAAAGCTACGTACCTCGGTCACTGATTTAGGTTGCTCCCAGCTTTGAATAGCTTCAATCTTTGCCGGGTCAACCGATATTCCACGACTTGATACTACGTGCCCAAGGAATGCTACCTCCTCCAGCCAGAACTCGCATTTCTTCAACTTGGCATAAAGTTTGTATTCACGAAGCTTTTGGAGTACCAGCCTCAAGTGTTGCTCATGATCTTCACGGCTTTTGGAATAAATAAGGATGTCATCAATAAAGACGACCACAAAGTGATCCAAATATTCCTTGAATACCCGTTCATCATATCCATGAAGGCAGCAGGAGCATTAGTCAATCCAAAGGACATGACTAGGAATTCATAATGCCCGTACCGAGTTCTAAAAGCCGTCTTTGGAATATCCTCAGTTCTAACCTTCAGCTGATGATATCCAGAACGAAGATCGATCTTTGAAAAGAATTGTGCTCCTTGCAACTGGTCAAACAGGTCATCAATACGTGGCAATGGGTACCTGTTTTTGATGGTGACATGATTCAACTCCCGATAATCAATACAAAGTCGCATACTTCCATCTTTCTTCTTCACGAATAGAACAGGAGCTCCCCAAGGAGAAGTACTAGGACGAATAAAGCCAATGTCTAACAATTCCTGCAGTTGGATCTTTAACTCCTGAAGTTCAATAGGAGCCATTCGATATGGGGCTTTGGAAATGGGTTTTGTACCGGGTTCAAGATCGATACAAAATTCAATTTCACGCTCTGGGGGTAGGCCAGGAAGTTCTTCAGGGAATACGTCAGGGAATTTATTAACAATAGAAATATCATTCAAAACTGACGTATTTTTGTTTAGATCTGTGACATGAGCTAAGAAAGCTTGACATCCGTTTTTCAATAAACGAATAGTTTTATGGCTTGAGATGACAGCGATTGATTTTAATGGTTTGGTTGCTTGAATTCGCATAATAGGTCGATTAGGAATATGAAAGCTAACAACCTTACGAAAACAATCAATTTTTGCATGATGAGTAGTTAACCAATCAATCCCTAGAATCACGTCAAATGCAAGTATTTTTAATGAAATAAGATCGACAGGTAATGTGTGGGTACCAACTTGAACCAAACAAGACTTATAAACCGTGGATGTAATGAAGGTTTCTCCCAATGGAGTTTCAACTGCTAAGTCAAAGTCTAATTTCTCCGGAATCAAATTTAATCGATGAGCGCAAGTAGGAGAAATAAAAGAATGGGTTGAACCGGTATCAAATAAAGTATAGACTTCGTTAGAGTTTATGATAAGCTTACCCGTGATGACCTCATTCGGGTTCCTTGCTTCTGGGAGTTCACAACAAACGCTCTCCCTTGCACAACCGGTTTTGACTTTTCTGGGACGGCTTTTGGTGCCTCCATCCTAGCTGAATTTGTCTTCGGTAAACGACAAAATCGGGCTAAATGACCTTCTCTTCCACAATTATAACATGCTTTGGACGGCATCGCGCAGTTTGGACTGATGTGCCCCTCCCCTCCGCATTTGAAACATATGATAGGTGGTCGTTCTCCTTCCTTAACGACAGGTGCTGGTGCTGACGTCTTTCCATCATTGTTGAATCTCCTCTTCTTGAAATGTCCATTCTTATTATTTTGGCCCTGATTACCACCGAAGTGGTTACCATTTCTGGCCTGTTGATTCCCTCCACGCTTGTTGTCACCGCTTCGATGACTGCTCTCACTGGTATTATCATTTTGCCGGCTGCTCTCTTTTGGTTGCGTTATCTCGTTATCGCGCTCCACCAACTGAGCCCTATTTACAACATCTGAATACAAACACAGTTTATGAGAAACAAGATGTTGACGTATCTCCGGCTTCAAACCTCTTAAAAACATCCGCGTCATTCTTTCTTCATTATCCACCAGGTGGGACGCAAACCGGGATAACTCCGCAAATTTTGCCTCGTACTGCGACACGGTCATATTATTCTGCTCCAATTTGATGAACTCCACCTCCTTCATGTGACGAATACTCTCGGGAAAGTATTTGTCGTTAAACAGATCTTGGAACTTCTCCCAAGACATCTTCAGTGCGGCAGGTTGAGTACGCTTTATCGATTCCCACCAGTAATCTGCCTCTCCTCGCAACATAAAGGCGGCAAAGGGAACCTTTTGCTCCTCGGAGCAACCCAAGACATCAAATATCTTGGTGATCTGCTTTATCCATGTTTCAGCTACAAGTGGTTTGGGTTCTCCCTTAAACTCCGGTGGTCCCAGCTCCTTAAACTGTTTAGCGGTGACCGCCTGAGAGTTTCCAGTATTTCCACCTACGTTGTGGACAGGAGCCGCTTTCACCTGTTGTTGCATGAATTGCATAAAGCCTCTGAACATTTGATCATTCATCATTTGGTCAGTGTTGTTGTTTGCATGAGGATTGACACCTTCCTGATGCACATTATCCTGATTATTGATATGTGGTGAATCAACAGTCGTCTGTGCTCCATTGCTATTCTCAACGTTCTCAGATGCCATTTTCAGATACTGCCACAAAATAAAAATTAATTGATATGTCATATATTATCCTTATATTATGACCGACCAATTAAATACCATGCAAATAAACTTAGGTATGTCATACTAGCGAAGGAATTCCCGTCTCTCCCTCCTAGTTCTATTCTCACATCTTAGCCAGGGATCATATCCCTAAGCTCTGATACCAACTGTGACGCCCCCAAAATTAGGTATACATCACCCATCTTGGGTCGTCAGATACATAGTACAGAATACAAATACAACTTAATAATACAACTGTCGTGTACAATACGACAAAACATAAACTGTGAGTTTGAATACAAATATTATCTTCTAGAGAGTATTCATACTCAAAAGGAGTCCTCATTACATTTATTAACACACCATTACATAGAATAGTGAGGACTACTAACTAATACTATCATTCGGACCATCACTCCGTACCCCGACTTGTCCCAGCTACGTTCTCATTTCCTGAAGAGAACAGTGAAAGAAAGGGTGAGCTCAACTAGCCCAGTAAGAAATATTATGACTAAGATAATGCAGAATAAATTATCATTAGCCTTCAACAATGTTAAACTGATAAAATATAATAGACATCAAGTTTAACTGCAGCGGAACAAGCAATCCATTAAAAGAGTCAAGTAGAAAATAAACTCTACTATCTTTTATGATTTAAAAGGTTTTTCAACACTGTGATCGCTGGGACTCAGCTTAATAAAATAATCCACATCATCGAATCACCCCTGCACTACGGCCAAGGATATTCGTATATTCATTAATGGTCATGATCATGCCAACAACTGTCCATCAATGCACTACGGGCCAATGAGGACTTTTACCACATCATTTGTAACATTACGGTCATGATTATACCGAATAATCCCTGGTCATAATCATACCAAGTCCATCTATGCACTACAGGCCACAGATGACTTTCACATTTTATAAACATGAGGATGATGACAATGATATAAGAATTCAATAAAACAAGTTCAAGAATTAATTTATCCAGGAATTAACAACGTCCAAATTGTCAACATGATACTGCATTGTGGAGTAAAATTCAAGAATGCTTAGAAGAATATTTTCTTGAAAAGATACTGGATGAAACGCAACTATCAAGGATATTCCACAAATTTCATGGAGTATAGAAGTCAAAACTTAACCAACTGAGTATAATAAAGAATGGAATAACAAAAGAAATCAACATGCATGCGATAGACCGCACAGACAGGTTATTCCAACAGAATAATAAATAATGGAACCAGGTCCGGCGTAAACGCACAGACAGGATATTCCGACAGAATAATAAATAATGGAACCAGGTCCGGTGTAAAAACACACAGACAGGATATTCCAACAGAATAATAATAAAACGGAACCAGGTCCGGTGTAAAACACACAGACAGGATGTTCCAACAGAATAATAAACGGAACCAGGTCCGGTGTAAAACACACAGACAGGATGTTCCCACAGAATAATAGAAGAATGTCACCAAGTATAGGGTAGACCGCGTATACTGGTTATTCCAACAGAATAATAACGAATGGAATAACAGAAGTTCTCTTCATGAATATAAAGAATAATATTCCCTACCTTAAAAGAACTGGATATTGGAAAAGTGATGTAGCAGAATACTTTTATTCTCTCTCTCTTATTCTCTCTATACTTTCTCTCTCTATAGCTTGAATGAATTCGTGAAAAATAATGAAGCCCTAGGCCTCTATTTATAGAAAAACTGAGGGTGGCTCTTGGTCTTAACGAAGGGTCAAATGACTCTTGGTCTTAACGAAGGGTCAAATGACTCTTGGTAATATTGAAGGGACAACTACTATTGACGAAAGTAATTACTATTGACCAAGGTAAATACTATGACGAAGGTAATTACTATTGACCAAGGTAGTAATTACTATTGACCAAGGTAAAATACTATTGACGAAGGTAATTCTATTGACAAAGGTAAATACTATTGACGACGGTAATTACTATTGACGACGGTAATTACTATTGACGAAGAGACTCTTAGATGATGACATATGGCCCCCCATAAAATAACAAACTTACCACAACGTCTCA
>CM029014.1:13873827-13962525 GCA_016801055.1 Panax notoginseng
AAGTTAGCATTGAAATAAGGCCATAGCGTTGGTGATGCCATGGCCTCCATCTGGAACTCGTGAGATGAAGGCTTTGAAGGAGAAGGCATGGGCTATTTGGGAGGCGGTGGTGTTTTCAGTGTAAATATTTTCAAGAGAAGGGGACCGAGCAGGAACGGGTTCATGTACTGGTGAGGGGGCAGATGCTGAGCTTGGGTGACTATCAGAAGGTTGTTTTCTTTTTCGGGAGAGTGATGGAATGGGCTCGACCTGCTCGTCATCATCCGAAACCTATATCTCTACAAGGTTTATTGGGGGGAGATCGGCTGAGGAGGAAGGAACCCGGAGGGCATCAGCAGAAAGAGGAGTAACTTTGGTTCTCAATTTCTTAACACGAAGGACTCGGGTCTGTTCGTTTAAAGGCATATCAAGCAAACTTCCTCTAGAAGGTGCAGAGGCTGTGGCAAGCATTGGGTCTAATTGTGTAGGGGGGTGTGCACTTGAAGGGTCTATTTTCGTGGGAATGGATCTGGGCTTCTGGGTAGCTCTTTTCTTTCGACGAGGCTGAGTAGATTCTTCGGGTGGATTGGGATCATCATATATCTCTACAGGGTTTACTAAGGGGAGATCAGCTGAGGAGCAAGGCACCCGGAGGGCATCAGCAGAAAGAGGAGTAACTTTGGTTCTCAATTTCTTAACACGAAGGACTCGGGTCCGTTCGTTTAAAGGCATGTTAAGCAAACTTCCTCTAGAAGGTGCAGAGGTTGTGGCAAGCATTGGGTCTAATTGTGTAGGGGGGTGTGCACTTAAAGGGTCTGTTTTCGTGGGAATGGATCTGGGCTTCGGGTAGCTCTTTTCTTTCGGCGAGGCTGTGTAGATTCTTCGGGTGGATTGGGATTGTCATATTGCGGATCAGTAGTCGGGAGTTCAGCAGCGGATATTTCGGTGATAGGAGGGTCTTCCAAATCTCTTACATCTGAAGAGGACGTTTAATCAAAGACACTGCAAGGAATATATAACAACAATTCAGAGTCAATACTATCAAAAATTTTAAGAAATCATGCAAAAGACAGTTCGGGACTTACACTTATGGTTCTACAACCATGCTTGTTTGGTGAGGAGCCCGTAATTCCATTCTTCCTTCGGGAAGTTCTCAAAAATCTCTATCATTTTGTTTACACGTTCTTCAGGAATATCGCCAAAATCGACAAAGACATTTTCTTGAATGGTCCAGTTCGACAGAGAAGCAAGTTCTGGCCCTTGATGAAGAACCACCCTTTGTGCCATCCTTTGTTGCTAGAGGGGGTGGAGACCAAAGAACGTGTTTCAAACTTCTCGCCTGTCTTCGGTGACTGTTTGCTCAGAGCTTTAAATCCCTTTTCTCGGGATTGGCCAATTTTGTAGACAGTAAAGAAAAAGTCGAGAGTTGGTTCAACGCCTACTTTGTGGCAGAAGGCGATGAAGGCAAGGATGTAAATGTTGGAGTTCGGCACCAATTGGGCTAACCCAACGCCAACGAACCCTAGCAGGGTAACTAGAAAAATGTGAAGAGGGAATCAAACCCCCTTTTCAAGTAGAGTCACCGGTATGGCCATCCAACCTGCCGGACGCTGGTACATTCGTTTATTGAAACCCGGAGCCCTTACTTGATGAGTCTCAGGGATCTGATGGCAAGTCCTAATCTTTCGTAGTTCAATCTCGGTAACGGTAGAAGGAGTGTTGGCATGGGATACTATTCTTTACTCGAGAAGAATTCAGAGGGGCTTAGAAGTGGTTTCGGAGGCATATTCTTTGTACTTGTAGTAGCAGTTTGGGGATTCGAGCTCGAGACCTCTTTGCTAGGGCTTGGGTTAGGTAGAACAGAGGTAATGGGGGTTACACGAAGGGGAGAACCTTGGTCGGAATCTTGGGAAGCCATTGTTGGAGATTTACAAGGAAAGAGAAAGCTCGATAAGGAAAGATAGAGAAATAGACGTCTGAAATTCAAATTGTCGGCAAGTAAAACTGACAATTTGGGGAAAAATTGCCTTTTGTACTAACGGTTACACGATACACGAGGGCGGCACATTTAATTGACAATCATAATGAGGAATTTGAATGAATAGCAGTATTCATCGTGTTGGGCCTTTTCGAATTGGACCTCCGGTCTCATTTTATTTTACTTTACGGTATTGACCGGATGGACTTTAGTTGGTTTCACTTTGGGTTTTTAATGACCTTATTATATTCTTTTATCATGGACCGAAAGCCTTTATACTCTTTCATTAAACTGTCTGTTTCATGAAAGACTGAGGGGCAATGTTGGGCCATGATACTTTACATATTGGGCCCAGAGGTTGGGCCAAATTATTTAGTTAAACCCTTGGGTCATCCTTATTAGGCTTGGAGATTTGGGCCAAGTCAGTGGGTCCTCATTATTGGACCTTGTAAAACTTGGGCTGAATTGTTGGACCAATCCATTACACATTTAAATATCTACATCTTTGACTGGTAATGATAAAAGAAAGAGGACAGTTGACTGTTATCTCTGAAAAGCATTAATGTGGATGGGATTTGTAGTCAGTCGGCGGTGGCAAACAGTGACAAGATGTAGTGGGTGAGCTGTTTGTAGTCGTCTGAGGTCATCAGAGATGGGGGGCTGTGTCAGATAGTAGTGGGTGGCATGGGAAACCGAACTTTGGAGTATATGTTAGCAGAGGCATCATACAAAAGGAAGGTAACTGAATTATTTTCTCTCTTAAGCACTAGATATTTTATCCTCCATTGTTAACCTTGTGATCGCCTGTACTGACTCTCACGCCGGAGCTATCCCCCGACGGTCAAGCCTTCAAGCTTTTGGTGATTGTCGTGTTTACTGTGCAGGATAGAGACGCGTCTTACGTGATTGGGATGTGAGGAAAGATCTTGGCGTTAACAATAATTATTATAATCATCATCTTAATTGCATTAATATTATAAATATTACTATTACTATTATCATTACTACTATGACAATTAATACTCTCTAAGTCCTAAGATAAAAGTCTTGGTAGACTTTTTACGCATATTAAGAAGAGAAATAAAATGACAAAATTGTCCATAATAATATGTCATTAATTATTTTCAATGTAGGTGAGAGAGTGACTTTCTAACTATTCAATTCAAAATATTCTCTCTCTATACTTATTAAATATAGAGAGAGAATTAGAATAAGAAAAGTATGAGATATTTAATGCTACATGCATAATATGAAAAAATGTGTAAAAATTTAGTTATTAAAGAAAAATAGACATTTAACATGAGACTACCAAAAATAGTAATAAGGACTTTTATCATGAAACGGAGGGAGTAATAATTATCAGACATACATAGTCTACGATTAGTGGTGGAACCAGAACAAAATTTGAGGAGGGTCAAAATTTGAGGGCGGTTACCGGAGGTCCGGAATAGCGACGTTCATGCAAAACACAGATTCAGAAAACGAAAAACTCATAAATTCAATAGATCCATGAGAATTAACCAAAACCCAAATTATATACACACAAAAACATCATATTTATCACTAGTTAGAACAGCTCCAAGAAACAAGAAAAAATTGGTATATTTTTGTTATTTCTGCCCAATCGACTAACACCAACCGAATGGACCACATGTATGTTAAATCTTGACAGTTTTCCCTCACGACCAAAAACTAAGAAAGCATAACTTGTTTAACAAAGTATAGTAAAGTACACTAAAAGGAGAAAACCAGAAAATAAAGATATCTACTTTACAGAGAAAAAATATCAAATAGCTGGTAGTCATCATAGCACACGCATTTTCCCATCTTAGAGAACAGAAAATGTGCACCGCATGTATATAAAAATAAGTTTTGTGCGTTTTGAAGGATTAGAGCACCAACAGATTCGGACTTGCCGATGATTTTAGCAACATCTTTGGTTGCATCTTTGAGAATGCCAGAAGCAATCACAGTCCACAGAGTAATCTCAACTACCAATAAAAATCTCAGGATTCATCAACAAAAACCCATGATTTATCTTTATCATCAAAACTTAAAACATATATAAAGGATTTAGAAACAAAAAACAAGACATTTCTTGGAGTAAGACCAAACTTTCTCATTAGAGTACTTACTAAGATATGTGAAGAGATGAGGGTAAAGGAGTCGGCAGGGCAGGGGTAGGGGTAGGGGTAGGGGTAGGGGTAGGGGTAGGGGCAGGCGGCGTTAAGCTTCATCCTAGGGGAGTCATATGCCCCCCCTCGATCCCCTGGTTCCGCCTCTGTCTACGATCGTAGAGTAGTCACTCTACGATCTAAGAATTCACCATACGTTTCTACGATAGTAAAGTGACTACTCTACTATATCAGTCAATGACTACTCTACGATTCTATAGTGACTTAACTCTACAATCGTAAACTATGTATATTTAGAACTTGCACAGTTGTGCACTTCTATTTTTTCCCATTTTTTCCCATTATTATGTATATAGTTTTTTATTTTTTTTATTGTGTTTTCACTCTTTAGATGTAATAACGGTAGATGCATGTAATAAATTAATAATAAAGGTGGTTTTGTCCCTAGCTAAATAAACTTTTAAAAACTTAAAATTGCGTAGCTAGCGGACTAGCGTGCTCTTGATTAATTCTAAACTTCAACAGTCAAACACTAGCTAGTTTGATTTCATCTCTTCTAAAAAGTCAACTACTAAGAATTGACCCCACGAGCTATTCAGGTTCAAATAATCGAAAAATAATCAATTACTACAATTTAAGGATAGGTAAGTACGTACGTATGCGAGAGAGATGGCCATACTTAGAATTTTAAGTATTATTTAAATAACTATTCATTTTGGGATGTAATGTAATTTAATGATAACATTCTATTTCATGTATGCATGCATTTGGTTAACACTCTGATCATTGTTGAGTATTTTAAATTTAAAATTAAGATAACTCATTAAAAATTATAAAATAATAAAATTTATAACGAATAATATTTTTTAAATAATTTATAATATTTATTATTGTGTATTCATTAAAATTAAAAAATTCTATATAAATTTTGAATTTAAATATTATATATATAGCACGTATGGCTACGTGCTAGTACATTTATAATGCGATAAGACTTAATTATCCTTTTAGTGTGTAATGTCACGATTTGAACTTATTAATCAATAAAAATCAAAATTAAAGATAAGCTTTTCGACCACTCACATTATGTTGATGCGACCTAACCAAGTACATATATACGTACATGCATGGGAGGACGACATGGTCCCTCGATAATTTTTCAAAACCTCATGATTTGGCTTGTGATGTTCGATATATAGTCCCTCCCCCCACCTCTCCCCAATTTTAAAAATTCTATCTAATTTATAAGATAGTCAAATAAGTAGTATCCTGATTTGTAAAATAGTCAAAATAAATATTCACTTTCACAATTAAATATTCTAAAAATTTGGCTCTTCCGCACTCTCCCTAAGCTGTACTGGGAGCAATGGCCCCTAGATTAGTTGCGGAAGATCGATGTCTCAAGAGACGTGTGCCTTTTTAATTCAATCTTATAAATTGTTTGTTAATTTCTTTATACGGAGCCGTTTTAAAGTGGACCAAATAAGCGGACTAAAAAACGGATCAAGACAAAAAACACACGCGGGTCGGGTTGAACCCGCAAAAACACGCGGGTTCAACCCGATCCGTGTGTTTTTTTGCCTCGGTCCGTTCTTTAGTCCGCTTATTTGGTCCGTTGGAGATCCTCCCCGTTTCATTATATATATATATATATATATATATATATATATATATATATATATATGCTCCATTTCCATCATGTTTCTTTTTATTTTCTTGGGTGTTTCCTTTTTAAAGGCAATGCCATTTATTCCTTGGGAGTCAAATATTCATGCTACTTGTTACTTCAATGAAATTCTCCACTTCTCTCTCTCTCTGTATATTATTTATTTTAGACAAGAAAGAACTTCTTCTCTCCACACCTTGATGTTGATGTATGTGTAATTAATTAACTATAACATCATTATTAATTTTTGAAAATTAATTTTTAAACTAAAAATTGAATCGATTCACTAAAAATTATAAAACAATAAATCTTATAATGAATATAATTTTTAGATGATTTACAAAATTTATTGTTTTATTGACTAAAATTAAAAGAATATATGTTAATTTTAAATTTAAAACATATATTTTGGAACGGATGTGGAGTATTTGATTAGTCATCAATTGCATAACATTTTCTCTATACCTTCTTAATACATAGTTATGATATTAAACGCTCTCTAAACATAGTAGACTTGGCAGATTAAACTTTTAAACTCAATATAAAATGTTAACATTGACTTATAACAATCTATTATTTTATACTTAATTATAATGTTGTTATATATATATATATATATATATATATATATATATATATATATATATATATATATACTCTATCTACTTGTTAAAAAATAGATTGGTGAAGGGGCCGGGTAGTTGTGTTGTTATACTTGCTACTACTAATTAATAATCCGGCTTAGCCAATTAACTGCATGTGCCTTAATTTATGCAGATCGATCACATCAATTTAAATTGATAGGAAGAAGAGGGCTTGAAGATACAAAGAAATTATTAAACCAACTTTTACAAGTAAATTAAAGAAAACGCGGAGCTCTAATGAATGTTCTTCTACATAGCTAGCTAGCCATAACAAATTTTCATTTAACAATAATATGGATATAGAATTAATTAACACCGTTAATAACTTAATTAACCCTTCACTAATATTTTCTCTACCCGAATTTAAGCCATAGTTTTCTCTGGTTGTTTAATAATATTATTACATTCCTATTTATATACGTGAAAATGGGGACAATTATATATCTTTTAATTGATTGTACCTTAATTAGGTCATAAAATGCAACATATATATAATGCATAAGATATTTGAAAAAGAAAATGTCAGCAATCAGTCGCTTATCTTAATTCTGCAGTAAAAATATATATTAAAAAGTAATTATTTATGTGTAAATTTCCCCTAAAAATTCTTCCTAAATCCACATAAAAGAAAATGCACGACTTAAATTGTGAAGGTGGTATATGTCCAATTTTCTACCTCATTCTCTTTCTCATCTTCTAATTAATTCATATCATGTATATTTTATTTATTTATAGTTATGTTTGAAAATGGATAAAAATTACTTGACTGTATACCACGTAACTTACACATGCAGGTAAAAATAATCACAATTAGGTAAAACTACTCGCGTCATATATATTTTCAGTATTCTTTTTTTTAGTTATCAAAATTAATATTATTACAACAGGGGATGAGATACAGAATGACATGAGATCTGAATTCATAGTATATACATACATACTAAATATCTTAATTTCATTTCAAGCGCGCTAGTAGTCTATATCACGTGCTCCTAACATGACCATTTGCACTCATGCACTACCCTATAAATAGAGCCCTTTCCTTTCAAAATCAAGAACCATCCCTCTTAAGTTTCTCAACAAAACCCTTAAAACCTATATAATATATGGCTATTTTCTCCAAGATTGGCATTATTGGAGCTGGCATTAGTGGCATAGCTGCCGCTAAACAGCTCTCCGAATACGACCCGGTGGTTTTCGAGGCAACCAACTCCCTTGGAGGAGTCTGGAAACACTGCTCTTATAGGTCCACAAAGCTTCAAACTCCCCGTTGTGATTACGAATTCTCGGATTTCCCTTGGACCCAAAGAGATAACTCAAGTTTTCCAACTTATCAGGAAATATTGGATTATCTCTATTCTTATGCTACCACCTTTGATTTGTTAAAGTTTGTGAAATTCAACTCGAAGGTGGTGGAAATCCGGTTTGTTGGTGATCGGGAAACCACTGATCTTTCTGGTAAACCGGTAGAATATGGAAGCTTCATTAGTACCGGGAAGCCGGTATGGGAGGTTGCTGTCCAGATTGATCAATCAGAGATTGTTGAGGTCTTGATAATTCTCATATATTTAATTATAGCTTCATATATAATAATTTTGCATGCATGATACACAGTTAGTATTGTTAATTAAGAAAGTTTTAAAGAGTTTCTTATTAAATAAGTGTGTGTGTGTGTGTGTGTGTGTGTATATATATATATATATATATATATATATATATATATATATATATATATATATATATATTGATGCAAAAGCAAACACTCATGCATGAAGAATACTACTCTCCCTCCATCCCAATTAGTGTCATGTTGAAAAGTGTGTAAATGTGAAGATATATGAAAATTTTAAATATAATACTCATACTGTTTTATATTTTAATTAAAATGGACTAAATTATTTTTGTTGCGAGTCTCCTCACTAATGAAATATTTTCTCAAAAAATTAATTCCATTGCAGTGGTACGCTTTTGAGTTTCTGGTGATTTGCACCGGGAAATATGGCGATGTACCGAAAATACCAGCATTCCCACATAACAAAGGGCCAGATGTATTTAAAGGAAAGGTGATGCATGCCATTGATTACAGCAAACTCGACCAAGAGGCCTCTGTAGAATTACTCAAAGGCAAGAAGGTTGTCGTGGTTGGCTATAAGAAATCAGCCATTGACTTGGCTGTTGAATGTGCTGAAGCTAACCAAGGTAATTAGAAGGTTTAGTACTATATATATATATATATATATATATATATATATATATATATATATATATACACACAAGGTCCACTTCTCTAGTGAATCAAAAAAAAATAATCAAAGACGAACCGGCTATAACGACCGTTTTCTGAGATATATCGAAGGTTCGAACCGTTGCCATAGTTTTGTCGTCGACTTTGTATATTATAAAAAAAATTGTTATAGCCGGTTTGATTTTTTTTTCTAGAGAAGGGGACCGTATATATATATAATACTGCAAAATATTTTCAAATTTTAATTTAGAATTAGGGCAACCTTACATATTATTATTTTCTTCCGTACGTAGCGTATGTGTGGAGGAATTTTGCATGGTTATGGTTTGGAAAAGACTTTGAAAGATATATATATATATATATATATATATATATATATATATATATATATATATATATATATATATCGATGGAGGACATGAGTGCTAGAAAAGGCATAGTGTCAAAACAGATCTACAAAGTCAAATTTTCGATGCATGTGTTGAGTTTTGACTTGTACTGTACAAAAATTCCTGGACTTTGAACTTTGGTTTTGATTTTACCAGAAAATTATTTGAATTTCAACTGTGGAAACAGAAACACAATATATATATATATATATATATATATATATATATATATATATACATATATATATATATATATATATATATATATGCATGTGACAACAACCATACAAGGAGGTTGTCCTTTTCTATATATTGTATACATGACCAAATTTTCATAGTCCATATTTAGTTAAGTTTTTGAGAATCCATTTTTAGTATGTAACCATTAAATATATAGTCAACTCAAAACATTTTGTTGAACTTTTCAAATAAAGGTCTTGTAATTTAAATTTCAAGAAAAGAAAATTAGAAGTCGCTTAATCCTAAAACGAGACTCCACTTTACATTCTTACTTGTTCCATAAAGAAACTCGATACTTTACTAAAAATAGAATTTTAAAAGTCTCTCTCGCGCGTCCTAAAGTGAGAGTTTCTCTTTTATTCCTAAAAGAAACTCGATTCATAGATAACAAAGCCACAATATTCTATAATTATCCATAGTGAATAAAATTATTATTGAATTAGATCAAGCCAGGCGTTTAAATTAAAAGTTTGTTTAATAATGCATGATATATTAATTAATTGAGGTCATTAATTCTGACCCTGTATTGTGTATAATTTAGGTCCAGAAGGCCAAGCATGCACCATGGTTGTAAGGACTTTGCATTGGACTGTTCCACACTACTCCATCTGGGGTTTACCATTTTACTTGTTCTATTCAACAAGATTTTCTCAGTTCCTCCATGAAAGACCCAATCAAGGCCTCTTCAGGACCTTCCTCTGCCACCTATCATCTCCTATGGTAAACTTTTCTTAGAAAAATTTCACCTTTTTTAGAAAAACAAACTTCGATCTTTTAGCCGGTTATTAAAAAATCATAGCTAATGTTTGACAGAGACGAGCAATGTCAAAGGTTATTGAGTCGTATTTGGTATGGAAGCTTCCACTTCAAAAGTATGGATTGAAACCAGATCACCCTTTTGAGGAAGACTACGCATCTTGTCAGATGGCCATTCTGCCAGAGAATTTCTTCTCTGAGGCCGATAAGGGGAAGATCCTGTTCAAAAGAGCGTCCCGGTGGTGGTTTTGGGAGGGAGGAGTTGAATTTGAAGATAACACCAGGTTGCAGGCTGATGTTGTGTTTCTTGCTACTGGCTATGATGGCAAGAAAAAGCTCAAAGCTATATTACCAGATCCTTTTCGCAAATTGATGGAGTTCCCCTCTGGTATGATGCCCTTATATAGGTAAGCCACAACTAATTCCTAATGCTCAAATTTTGAAATTTGAAACCCAATACAACTTTTTGCATAGGACACAGTTATAGACATTTTGTTAATTTTGCGCATGACAGGGGTACCATCCATCCCTTCATTCCGAACATGGCTTTTGTGGGTTATGTGGAGAGTGTTTCGAACCTTCACACTGCAGAGATCCGATGCAAATGGCTGGCTCGACTTGTAGGTGAGAAGTTTAAGCTTCCAAGTGTGGAGAAGATGCTTGAACAAACTACCACAGAGATGGAAATCATGAAGAACACAACCAGGTTTTACAAGAGGAACTGCATTTCTACTTTCAGTATTAACCACAGCGACGAAATCTGCCAAGAGATGGGATGGAACTCATGGAGGAAGAAGAACTGGTTGGCTGAAGCATTTAGCCCTTACAACAGTCGAGATTATGAAGAGGAAAAATAAAATCATGACCCAACAATTAAGCTATGGTATAAATTTAATCAATTTGTTATTTAATTTATATCTTTGTTCAAAAAAATAAGTCGGTAATTATTTACTGGAGAAATAATTCCCACCTTGAATTTAAATTCATCCAAAATGTATAATGTGGTTCGGGAAAGAATAAAAACAAAGTTGTCCTGATTCAGTTACCATGTTTATCAATAAAATAAAACATTTCTGTTAATCAGTGTGAAATTTACGATAGAGTATTTACATAAAAATCACTTGTACAGGAAGAAAAAATAATTTAACATTAATGGAGAAGGCAGAATGAAAACCAGATTGATACGAGATGGTAGATTAAGAGAGAGGTTCAAAGATTTTGAAGCAGCTTCAAGGTCTCATCAATATGCTTTTCAGGTTGAAATTGGTTATTGTAGACTAGCTGAACCTTTCCACCCTTGTCAAGGACATAGGTTTGCCTTCCAGGCAATGTACCAAAAAGATCAGCTGGCACACCCCAATCTTTTCTAACCTTGTTACCCTCGTCACTCAGCAATGTGAATGGAAGTCTGTATTTCTTTGCAAATGCCTGCATCAATTGATCCTCGTTAATTACAACTGCATTTCCCACTAATACGTAGAATTAAAAATCAACAAACGAGCCTTAATTCTGTTGGTTGGTTGGTTGGTTTTATTAAACAGACCAAAAGCAGATCTCAAAGGAAGTTCAAATTACAGATTTAAGATCCAAAAAGCTCTACTAAAAAATCCTAATATGTAAAAGAAGATTCTAGTCAAATGAGCATCTTCTGCGTATCAAATAAGCAATGACATTGACGTAATCTTGTTAAAAATGTGCTTGTTGTGACACAACGCTTACAAACAACTCAACTAGATTCAACTAGTAATTTTAACTATTCTTTTTAGAAAGATATTCCCAACCTATCATGTCTCTAATAAATGTATTTCATTCCAACTAAGCGATTTGAAAAAACTTACTCCTACCTTATTCTGTACCATGAAAAGTGATGTTTTCAATTATCGTTTTGGTTCACGTGCCATATTAAACCACATGATGTAGGTAACATTGGTTTGAATTAAGTTGTACATGAACAACATGTGAACATATGCATGGATGGATTTCTCTTATTATAATACAGAAGTAAAAATATTATTAATCTCCCAACTAGGGAGTTTGCATTACCTTATGGGAGGAGGAATCATCACCACTGATCCCAACAACCTCGGCTCCTGCTTTCTTAAATTTCTCATAAGAATCTCTGAAGGCACAGGCCTACGAAATTCACAGAAATTTGTTAGCATAATCGACGATTAGTCCAGTGAATAGTACTCATGGTATTGAAGATTCACCAAGGTTGCTCAAACTCATTGCAGCATTTGTGCTTAGAAAACTTTGCAGAAGATGACGCCTACTAAATTGTCATGGCAATGGCTTACCTAGGTTATAGGATTCCATAAATTGGTCCAGATTACATGTTTGCATGCTAACTTTTTTATCTCAGCATAAAATTAAGGAGTTGGCCCTTTTCCCCCTTGAATAGGCAGCATTTCAGCCAAAAGCAGACAATGAACGTCCCGGCTAATACTAACATTTTGTAAAAATTATATTCCATATCATGTACATATTAAACATCAAATCTGAGCAGAATATGAATTTTGAAACTTAGGGGATTTCTTGCTATTATAAAACATATTTGGAAAGAAATTGAAATTGGGTGAAAATTTAGGATTCGGTTACCATGAACTTGTAAGTTGGTCAATTGACCAATACAATGCTCACACGCAGAGAGATCATCTCCCGGCCTGCGTGTCAGAGTATTGATCAAACCAAAGTTAACTTCATGCTAACCACTCCCCATTGATAATTTAGTAGTATGACAAATTTAGCAAACTGGGTCCTTGTGTATATAGTGATATATTTAGGACCTATAAAAATTATATCCAGTAGATAAAGCTTCAAACTTTATTCATTTGATGTGAAGTTAAACATCTTTACCCCTAAATTTTAAGAATTTAATCATGATGGTAAGCAATAATATATAATCATATGGAAAAGTTACAATAATCCAGGTTAACAGAAAAAAGAATAGAAAATACAGGCGAAAGAAAAAAAAAGTACCTGTTTGGTGCAGCCAGGGGTTTCGTCAGCAGGGTAGAAATAGACAACCACAGGTTTGCCTTTGAACTTGGACAGACTCACAGTTTTACCATCTTGATCTTTCAACGTAAATGGTGGAGGCACTGTCCCTTTGTTCACCTTCAAGAAACCAATTACAGAGTAAATTAATTGCCGACCAAAGTTCAAATTTTTTTAAAAAAATAAAAATAAAAGAAAGAAATAAACTGCTATAATTGGAGTTACATAATAATGTAAATTATGTAATGCACCTTGGCAAAAATGAAAGACTTGGTTGAAACAGAAGATGGGAAGGAGAGAGAAGATGAATGAGAGAGCTTGACACCATAAATCTGAGATTGTGATGATTTGGAGACAATTGGGAGGTTATGAGAAATTACTGATGATTTTGGGGATTGAGTAGTTAGTAAAGAAGGAAGTGTGAATTTTGGTACAGATACTGAAGCAGCCATTAATATAAACTGTTTGATAAATTTACAATATTTTTTGACTATTTCCCTATGTGGTTGCAGAATGCGGATGAAATGTTTGAGTTAAGGAGAGAGAGAGAGATAAAGGGATGGATGGATGGATGGATGAATTAGGAGCCAATGGCAGGAAGATGGGGATAGGAATTTGGGTTATTGGTGTGGGCGATTGCTGACCTCATCCCTTCATTACAAGGTACTCCTTACTGGCTTATTTGGTTAGTTTGTCATATGATCGGCTAAAGTTCGCACCAATTTTAATGCGGTGTTGTTTGATTACGTCTTAATGCTCTTGAATAGTTCACCTTTTAATGTATCTTAATAACTCAATCTTTATATTAAGATGTCCTCTAAATAGTTAAGATACAAATATGAGTCTAAATTATTTAGAGGATCTCTTAATACAAAGATGTGGGTTGTTAATATGCATTAAGAGGTAAACTGTTAAGATGCATTAAAATGCAATCAAACATCAGTTCATGTAACTTATTGATTATAGAAATAGAAAATATTGCATTAATGATTGTACTAAAAAATTATAGAACTTATTACAGTGAACTGAAGTTGGTGCCAACTTCATCCATAACCAGATCATTCTTTACATTGTTTACCATTTTCTTTATTTAATTGACATTATTTTTTTAATAAAATTTTGCTATATATACTCATAATTTGTGTGACTTTTGTTGTGATAGGCACAGCGGAACGATTCAGAAATTACTAGAAGTACATTCTATTTGTAGTGAAGCTACTGCTAGGAATTTAGAAATGAGTTAGGAGTCTAAATAAATAACAAAAGAGGGAAGGACTGACATATATGATTGGGCAAGTCATAACATCTACTAAGCCTTTCGTGAGTGGCCAGGTGCACATAATAAACAAAATGTCAAGTGCAGATGTTCCAATTAACTAATCAGAACATAACACATTCAAACAGCTGCAATAATTCTTGGTCTGTAACAATGTTTGTGTTCACATCTGAATAAATCAATTTAGCTGTTATTGCCAACAAAGTTAATATTATCTATACTTTCATTAATTTCCTTTGATTATTCTAATCTGTAAAAACTGCACGACTACATCAATGGTGTAATATATGCATCATCATGTTGCTTATAGTCGTCGTATACACGTAAATCATTTGAATACTCTCTCTCTCTCTCTCTCGAAAGAAAATAAATTAAAAATAAACAAGTATAAGAACCAGGAGGAGTATTTGATTGCAAATACTCCTGCTTTAGAAGTACTCCTTATGGAACTCGAAGCGCGTGGATGTCTTGTGAGTTAGCTCATGTGACAACTGCATCAGCTCTTTCGCTAGCATAGGCATACCACAGTAGAACACTCCTGCAAAGTTCAATCCTTTTCTAATCAGCATTTCTTGATCTTCACATAATTAGCATTGTTAGTGTGCCAATTTTTTTCTTAACCAAGGGTCGTGCTATTTATTCTTGTCATTAGATTACCTATAAAATGCCGCTGCATGTGTGTTTTTATATACCATCTTAATCAAATGTTTGCTAAAGCATTGTTAAAATCATTCGTGTGATATAACTCTAGCTTCTATCTAACATTGAAACCGAGTCTCCTTACCTACTGTGGAAAATGGATGCTTTGAAGCTATCTTAGTGAACTCTTCTTTCCAATTTGGCCTTGCAAAGTGTGTCCTAACCTGAAACAAAAATAGAGTTTCTGTTTTTATGCTCATAGCAAGAGATATACTTGCTTATTAGTTGCAATGCAAGTCCTATATATTTTATCTGCAACATTTGTAGAGAGGAATGAGTAACTATGGAGTAATTTTAAATTTTAATAGTCTTATACCCTGGTTCCAGATAGGATGTCAACACCATGTTTGGCATGGTTGAGAGCTTGGACCATTGTGATAAGGGTTGACCTTGCATCACCCTCTTCATAAACACTAGTAAGATAATTGTGCATCTCAATTTGGCCCTTTAGGTTTCAGAGTAATTCAAGAACATAGAGTGTTAGTAGTTAGCACATTGAATTGGGGACTTGCGATGAAAATTATTGGAGAATACACTATCACGTTGAATTATTATCCAAGTATGCATGTATTACCTTGCGATCCATTTCTGCAACTTCATTCATTACTCCTTCAAACCATTCAAAGGAGCCAGGCTCCCTAGTAACCCAGTAGAAATGTGCACGCCTAGTCTTCTGTGATTTCTTTTTGTCAATTGGTGTCATACTTGAAGAGGCAAAGCTAGTACGGCTATCTTCTGATTTAGTGGTTTCTGTGTTTGAATCCTAATCCAGCATCAGTACAACAAATATCATAGAATAGATCAGAAGAAACAGCATTGGAAAATTTATAAAAACAATACTGCAGATGAATGAATCATACCCCTTGATCTTCAACTGTTCTTGTATTGTTCAATAGATCTCTAAGAATACTTATAAAAGGAGTTGCTCCAATTCCAAGCCCAACAAGAAGTAGCACATCATAGTTTTGGTAGTCCTGTGCTGGAGCACCATAAGGTCCATCTACAAACAATTTTGGTAAACTGCAACATAAATTATTTTGATTAGGTTTTTGCATTTACATAGTCATATCAATTAAGATTACAGTTGATAAATTTACCCTCTTTGATCCACATTGTGGATTTGTCCAAACTTTGCACGACCAATCACACATGCTGAACCACAATCCTCAGAAAGTACTCGTTTTAGTTCTTGTGTCCAGTCTCCTACTGTCCGGATGTGAACGCTGAGGTAGTCATCTCCAGGTGCTGAAGTTATAGAAAATGGATGCCTGAATAGGTGTCAAAGAAGATAGTTCACAGCTCAAAAAGGAATGTCAAAGTGACTAAATGAAGATTTGCGGCTGGCCAAATACAAACTAACCATTCAAATGGAGATATTGTTGGGCATTGTAGAAATATGTACTGCCCACTTTTGTACTTGAATCCATTTGGCTTTGACATTATTATGCTGAAGACATCTCCCGGTAGTAATGAAACCTGTAAAAAAAACATAAGGCCTCTAGTATATTGTGTTGCTCCCCTCACTACACTATAATTGAAGTCGTATAAAGTTAGATGAGTATCAAAAGTTACTTACCTTCAAGATCCTTACAGAATAATGTTCTGACCGACATGTTCTCAGACTCCGCTCAGCCATATAGAGGAACAGGGGAACAGAGATGTACATCCATGACTGAGACACTAACAGAGTGTTTTTAGAATTTTATACAAGTTACTATATATAATTCCATCAATCAGATATAGTTCATTTTCTTAAATTGTTGTAATAGAATAATTATTTCAAAGTTCTTACCGTTTTCTGATACCATTTGTGGACGAAGTACAAGAAGTTCCCATGGATTAGTAGCAATATGTAAACTAGGCATGTAAGATGATGGGAGAACCAGAATGCATTGAATCCAGTCAATCGGTTAAAAGGTGCTGGCAGCTTCACAACATTTTTCCTCAAGTGTCTTGTTGCTAGCGTGAATGCAATGATCAATAATATCACCATGGAAATTCCAGTTATTCCTTCAACACCAGTCAAAAGGCTTTTGTAGCTGGGCTTCCTGTTATTGAAATCTGAGGTTATGAGAGCGAATTTTTCTGGTGACGAGTTAACCAGTCGAGGGAAATCACAAGCCATATGGTTGCCCGCATGAACGATGACTCCAATCCCTATAGCACAAGCAATTATCTGAAAATTGGCATTATAAGTGATCAGGTACAGACTCAAAAAATTTAAGCCTTACCAATTGAAACATGTTTTACAAACAGCTTTTTGTAAACAGAACTCCGACAAGAATGTGGTTTTGAATTTTTTGTACTTTTGTAATAATAGTAGACGCAAGGACATACTGTTTTGAAGTACTCGAACCATTATTCTGTTTATACTTTACAAGTTCTCAATAATTATTTTGTTCCTGTATAAAACTGCTCGTACTAATTTTATTTAGATAAATAATGTATAGGGTGCTGATATATGTATACCTTGTAGTGATAGATGTATTCCTTATATGCATTGTGAATTTGTACCGTACAATCCTGCAATGCATATTAGGGTGTGCAACTATTATTGTAGAGTGTGCATATATCGGCAATTACGGCCTAATGCATATAGCCATATAGTCAGAACTATCATTCTCTTATATACCTTGTGAAAATTAATGTTGTCGTCAAAAGGGATGAATAATCTAGCTCTTGTAGACCGGAGCCATGTTAGCATATTTCGACAAACTGGTAAAAGAATGAGTGCCATGTTCAGCTTTAGAGTCTCGGCAGCCCCTTTAGCCGTTGTCAAGCAATAGCCCATGACTTGAAACGCGGCCTTTTCTTTGTACTGGATAAATTTCCAGGCAAAGAGTCCAGCCATAGCTCCCACCCATATCAATAAGATCCATCCCCTTTGCCAGTTCTCTAGTGCCAGGCACTTGAGTTTGCTGCTTATTCGACACACCACGCTTCTGGCCCTGAAGGTATTTAAGTTTTGGCTCCATCCTATGCTTGCCGTGCTGAGAGGTCTGCTATAGTTCATGTAGTTGTCCCTCTGAAGAAGAAGTGCTTCCAACTGCCATAACTGTATAAAGGGCAATTCATGATTTGTCACTCATGGATATCCGTCTTCACAAACAAGATATTCTTTTTTCTTTTATTTGTTGGAATATTATGTTTTTATTTATTAATTATAATTGCTATCTTAATTTTAAGATCAAGCAACAGAATAAATAAAGGAAGAATTGTAACCATCTGATTCCCAGCCAAAAGGCTAAAAAATTACAAATTGATTATACACTCCCTTTCAATACTTGGTCCAGTTCATGTATAATTACGTTGACTCTAGCACTTGCTTTGGTGGAGTACATTTCTAATATTGGGAGGCTGCTAATATAATCATCAAATATCCAATGAAATAAAAGATTATTTCAATGATTATATTTTCTCATCTTAAGATTGAGATCTTCTATGCAGACATGATAATTGAACAAGAATTTCACCTATTTGTATTTGACCCCAATAGATGAAATTGTGTCCAACGATAGAGTTTTTCCTTCAATAGATTTTTCTTTCTATATATGTTACCTCAATATATCCAAGATTTTCAGGGTCTAATTCTTCCATAATCAATGAAGCGTATTCCTCTGCCCGCTCTTTCAGTTTGCACAGCTTATTTGCAGAGGCACTTAGCATGATTAGCTGCAACAACGAATTTGAAAGATCCATTAAAATTGACTACACACTAAATTATTCGTTACCTACTTAACTTGTGCACTACTATGGCTACCAACTTTGATGTGAACATGTTTTTCGTTGGCGCCAGAGACGCAATGTTTTGGAATAATAATCTTCAGCTAAGATGAGATTTGACTTCTTAACAAATTTTTTCAAAATAAATTAAGATTTCTCCGAGGCATACTTGTAAATATTCTGTTTTGGTAATAGTTTAAATCTAATAGTATTAAAAAAATGTCTAAGAGACATCTTAGGCTAACCTTGGTACTTTTGTGGGAGCCATACGATGTGGTGCCATAAAATGAAACACTTAAATGTAGAATTTGATTAAAAAAGTACTTTATAAAAAAAAGGTTTAAATATTGTTTTGTTATATAATTGTAAAAGTGATTTTTAAAAAAATAAAAGACTAAATTATATATAAAAAAAATTGATAAAGAGGAGTTTACCGCCTTACCAGCCTTGCGACTAAATTATGTCTCTCCTCTCAATAACAGGTTTACGCCTGCGGTCTGTGACCGGATTTAAATTATACACAATTGTATTGTATGAACTTTTAATTTTTCCTTAATAATTTAAGGACAAATTTATAAATTGTGTTTAGGCTAAAAGAGCTTCTACCAAAAGTATAAATTTTGCGCTCCTTTCAAAAGTATTTTTAACGAAAATCTTTATTCAATTTTAGAGAGTCACCCAAATTTGTTTTTTATTTAATCAAAAAGTTTTTTTTATTTCACCGAACCCAGCTCCAAAAATGGGAATAAAATGTTGAAAAGTTAAATGAAAGTTGAACTTTAACCGTGGGGTGGGAGCATCTATAATTTACATGTCCAATAAATAAAAGTAAAATATAAAACTGCTGTGCTTCATGTAAGTTTTGCAAAATAATAAAAAATTTAATTCTATAAATTTTTACATATATTGTATAATGATTGCAACTGTGTAAATTAATTCAAATGAGTATATTAATGTTGAATTTTAGAATTTTACAAATTAATTTAAAAATTAAAATAAAACTCTTTTGGACACGATTTTGTTCATAGAAAAAAGGTTGAACAATTGGGGCAATAGCATGTTAGATAAAATATGGCTTGACCGAAAACACGCACGTACGCACACCCTTTCCGGTCGGTTTACCAATATCAATCTTACCTCCTGCACTTCATCCCGCGTGACTCTTCCATCTTCATTGCTATCCGCCCTGAAAATTAAATTGAAAAATTGTGAATATAATTATTGTATTTGAACTTTGGAATTTGTCTTTATAAAACGCCAAACTAAATCCATTCATCGTCTGGGATCAAGATGAAGAATCAACCCAACAGCTTATTTGTTGATTTAGGAGGCATGACATCATTTAGAACATAAGATTATCAAATTATAAACCCAATACGAATTGATTGGATGACATAGAGGGTTGTTGCAGAATCAATCACATGTCAAAGAAAATCTGAAGACGAGCGTCAAAACTCTGGTCCGAAATCTGCAACCAAAAGTCGTGAAGCTCTGCTTTTGTAATATGTCCTATTTTCTTATCCTGACGACGTCGTCTGGCCAGTGTATCAAACACCCCCAATGCAAACTCCTTCGAGTCCGCCATTCCTATTACACAAACACAGTAATTTGCATTCCACCGGATCAAAATAAATAAATAAATAAATAGTTCAAGTAAACTAAAACAATGAAAGAAATTAAATCCAGAAATATACCAATGCAATCGGCAAAGTCAATTCTAGAAAGAAGTCCGTCCTTTGCCAGACAATCAAATCGGGACTCCACTTTTTTCCAGAGCTCGTTCGGTTCCGACGAATCCACGGTGGTCTTATTGATAAATCTTAGCCCTCCGAGTGCTCGTTGAGCGCACGATTTCGTCCGAACGAGCTTAGCTTTCATTTTCATGGCGTCGCGAGTTGTCAGTTCCCGGTGATCAGCCTCCGCCGACGAAAACGACCACGTTCTCAACCACGAGAATTTTCTGCCAATTCTGGAGCTGGCGGAGAGGCTCCGCCGTAGGAAACCGCCGGCTGAGACAGAGGCGGAGGAGGAGCCGTTGGCATCGGAGGAGGTCGGAGGAGCGATACTGCAGAGGACAATTGAGTTGTCATCTTCCTGAAGCTCTAAAGTGACTTCTACTAAATCGTCAGGACTGAGTTTCTGATCGACGGCGGCACCGCCGGCGTTACGTCTGAGATCGTTGAGGAATACCGGCAGCATTGCTCCGGTATAATTATCCCTGAAATCATCTTCAGAGAGATCAAATGTACGGCTGTAATTTGATGATTTGGTGGAGGGGCTTGACCTCATTTAATCATGAATTGAAATAAGTAGTAGTAATTATTATCATCCAAAATCTCTTCCTTCAGTCGTGATATATCATCTGTATATTCGTACACTATTAATTATATACAAAACAAAACAGCCAAGCTAAGCTAAGTCAAGCTAAGCTCATCTTTAAGTTTTATCTCTCTCTCTCTATCTGCAGAGAGAAGAGAGAGGAATAAACTTGAAACAAACACCTCCCAACCGATCGAATTCAACGCAATTTGTGCTCCCCTCGCCTCTTCAGTCGTGCTGACACACACACACAGTAGTTGGGAAGATATGTTCAAAACCTCCTCAACTCCCCTCCCTCCAATATATACACAACTACTTTAATTTAATTACTTACCACAACTAGTAACATCCGGTTATGGTTTCATTTCAGTAACTTGATATACTAGCTTTTAATTATATTGGTTATACAAATATTGTATTCTTCAATGTAATAAAAAGTTACATATTTTCTATAACCAATGTAATGAAAAGTTATTACACGGAATTTTGAGTTTATTTTCAAATTATGTTATCTATAGGAGGGATCCGATTAGTATGAAGTTTATGTTTTGGTAAGTTGGTCAATCGGCCAATAGAATGTTGACACACATAGAGCCTCGCATGCGTGTCAACACTTTATTGGTCAATTGCTCAATTTATCCAAAAATGAACTTCATGCTAACCACCTCCTATATGTACACAACATTCGGAAAGTATTATCTTGGATAGTAAATTGTTGGAATTGGCTTATATTTCTGCGAATTTAATTAAAGTGTAATTGAGCTTGGAGGTTTATTAGTAGTCCGGTCTTGAGTTTTACTAATGTATTTGATTTTATGGATTTGGGCTCATGTTATAACAGATAAGGTTATTTTTACGTTCTTCATATAACTTCTATGTGAGTGTACTGTTATTCGTTATTAAATTCTAACAATAAATTAATTAAAATGGTCGATGGATGAATATTATTATTGTATTACTCAAATTATTCCCTTATGAATTTAATTAAAATAATTATTGTAAGATCTAAATCTTGACCGGCCACTCTCCAAATTCTACCTGAAAACTAAGACTTGGTATTAAAATGTGAATAAGAATTATATAATGGCAATTAAGGTCCAATTTTTAACCAGATCGACTGTGGTTTAGCCATTTTTATATAGCTAGTTAGGTATGAGTTTATTGGAAATTTATTAACATCCCAAATAAATGTTAGGCTGTGTATATTATACGGTTGTAAAATGAATCAAACGGTTTAAGTTTTATTCGATTTACTCGACTAAAAGTTCAATTCGAACTTGACTCAAAATATAAACAAATTTTAAAGTTCGATAAATTACTCGAGTTTTTCAAATTATAATTTTCAGCTGATAATCGAATCATATTCGCTCAAAAAATTCAAATTGTTCAAACTCGATTTGAGATCGTACTTGACGTGATAACTAAACGAGTTTCAATTAAATTTTATATTAAACTAAATAAATTTTATAAATTAAATCAGAACAACTCAATAATCGAATTTATTATATAAAGCACTAATTCAGTTCGAAATGAAATATTTAGATGAATAAGTCATGTTACATACACATATAATGATATTTGTCCATATACATGTTGTGTATATCTGGGTCGTCATGATCGAAAAGGCAATTGACTCGTACGTGTACAGATTTAAGAACATCTACTATATATATTGACAGAGAACTTTATGTGCGGGTGGTCTGCTTTAGCAATGGATAAAATTATTATTAAATTTATTGTCATACATAGGGTCTGAACCGTTGCGATAATTTAAAACCGTCGTTATATCTTGGTTCAAATTCTATGGCGACGGATTTAGCGACGATTTTGTCCGTCACTAAAAGTGGTATGCAGATGGTCCGCTTTAACAACGGATAAAATTATTGTTAAATCCGTCGTAATAGGGTTTGAACTGTCGCAATAGTTCAAAATCGTCACTACAGCCCGGTTCAAACTCTATAACGAAGGGTTCAAAATCTACAACTCAAAAATATAATATAAGTGCCCCTTTCATTTCAAATTTCACCAACAAGAATCTCTTTAATCTATTTAGGTGGTGTTTGATAAGATTGAATAATTAAAATTTAAATGCTTAATATATTTTAATAAATTATATTATTTGAGTAAAATAATATCAAAATTTAAAAAATTATTTGGTAACTAAAAAGTATAAAATATTTGAATGATTTTAAATTTAAAAATATATCAAATTGGCTTTTCAAAACTCAATAATGATATTAAAATTTGAAATGAAGGGAGTACAATATTTATATAGGCTCCATAGATTTAAAATTTTCATTAAGAGTCAACTCTTAATATTTAGATTTATATTTTTCTTTTATCGATTAAGAGACGATAAGAGACAAATAAAATTTTATCAAATAACTTTACCCTCTTACGGAATAAAATGTGAAGTTGTTAAGAGGTATTAACAGATAAACAAACACCATTTTAGTCAAGAAGAAATAACTACAAAAATTGATATATTCATAATATTTTTTGATATTTCCACATGAAAAATATTACTATAAAATCTTTAATAACGATTTTTATTTAAAAATATTATATTTATTGTGAATTTATTAGTTCCTATAACTTATTATATTTAGGAATAAAGTTCAACGGGCTAAATAATTTATCTATTTTATTGAAGGGAGTTTTTTTTGAATGTGTGTGTTACTTCTTTTAACTTCCTCTCTCCCTGTCTATATATCCCTCCTTTCTATCTCACAAAAATCTCTTTCTTATATTTTTTTCACTCATATTTTATATTAATTCTTATTTAAATTTTTATTTTATTTTTTTAACTGCACATTTTGTATGTGCCACAAATATTAGTATATATAAATATCCACGTCCCAGCCCTACAAGTAGTAAATATTCGATATAACAAGTGTATCACATCCCTTCTCTCTAAAACCAAAAAATATATTATTAAAACAACGATGAATAAAAGTAAAATTAATATATTAATTAGAACGGTCACTCGATAATACTACTCAATAAATCATGACTAAAAATAGGACCTCAATACTTTTTGATATTTTTATATAAAAAATATCGTTATAGATATATAGTGATAATTTTCATGTGAAAATATCATTTTTTGTTGTGAATTTATCAATTTTCATAAAAATAATATGATGTTAACGCATATACATTATACTTTAATGAATATATATATATATATATATATATATATATATATATATATATATATAGTCCGGATATTAAGCTCACCCCTTATCCAACTCACCCGAGCTCACCCCCCTTTAGCGACGGACCCGGCGACGGTTCAGTCATACAACCGTCGTCTATACTTTTAGCGACGTTATATGTTGTCCGTCGCTAAAAGTATAGACGACGGTTGTATGACCGAACCGTCACCGGGTCCGTGAGCTCGGGTGAGCTCGGGTGAGTTGAATAAGGGGTGAGCTTAAGATCCGGACCATGCGTATATATATATATATATATATATATATATATATATATATATATATATATATATATATATATACACACGGTCCGGATCTTAAGCTTACCACTTATCTAACATACCTTGCATACCCCCCCCTTTAGCGACGATTCGGTCCATTACTATATATAGAACCGTCGTCTTAACTTTTAGCGACGGACCGTTTCGTCGCTCGGTCCGTCGCTAAAGGAGGTATGTAAGGTATGTTAGATAAGGGGTAAACTTAATATTCGGATTGTATATATATATATAGAGTTCAGATCTTAAGCTCACCCCTTATCCAACTCAACCGAGCTCACCCCCCATTTAGTGACGGTTCGGTCATACAACCGTCGTCTATATTTTTAGCGACGAGCAATATATAGCGTCGCTAAAAATATAGACGACGGTTGTATGACCGAATCGTCGTCGGGTCCTTCGCTAGAGGGGGGTGAACTCGGGTGAGTTGAATAAGAGGTAAACTTAAGATCGAACCGTATATATATATATATATATATATATATATATATATATATATATATACACACACACACAGCGGATCAGGTTCGGACTCCCGGACCTGATCAAAAACGGACCCAAATTTATTTATTTATTTTTGCTTTTTTTTTAAATAACTAAAAAAAATATTTAATATTTTTTGGAACTGAAATTTTTTCATAATACAATGTTTTGGGGGTGATTCGAATACCTATACCCAAAAAAGGTGGTACAGTATGCACAGACTGTACATACATGTTTTGCTATACGTACCCAAAACACTGTATTATGAAAAAATTTTAATTCCATTAAATATTAAGTATTTTTTTTTAGTTGTTTTAAAAAAAAAGCAAAAAAAAAAAAAAATTCGGACGGGATAAAATCCGGGCGTCCGGACTAGAACCGGACTATATATATATATATATATATATATATATATATATATATATATATATATATATATATATATATATATATATATCATAGTCGTGTCTTCCACTCTTTTGTGCCATTGCTACAACATGCTGCATTCTTCTGGTCTGGTGGAGACTGGCGAGAGAGAGAGAACTAGAATTGGTCTTATAATTAAAATGTTTTTTCTTCTTAATTTGTTCTCTTTATCTCTGTACATTTATATTTTTATTCTAAAATTGAAGTCTTTTGAATTATAATATTTTTAATTTAATAATAATAAATTGCAAAATAATAATAAATTAAAATACATTTACTTTTGATAATAGAGGGAGGGAGTATTTATTTATGTAGAAATTGATGCTGACTACATGTATGTATGTTGTGAGTTGTCATTTCACATATGTTTATGCTAGCTAATTAGTAAATAATTTTTTTTATAAATAAAATAGTGCCAGACCATTGTTCTTAATTTTTTTAATATTATATAACACGTAAAATTCTGATAATGAAAACATTTTGAATAACTTGAGAATTAAAAAAAGACAGCGAAAGAGATTGCCCACGGTCTGTTACGTACTTCCTTAATTCCTTCTAGAACAAGTTAATTTGTCTCTACTCTCTAGTGCATTAAATAGGATTAAAGTTAAAATAATAAAATAATAATTTTTAAAAAGACCCTTATATAAATATATGATCCATCAAAATTATAAATTAATAATTCTTTTAAATTACAAATATATCTAAGGTAATCTTATAAAAGATGATTCTATTTTCGTTTGTTTCGTTTTCAAATTCAAATCTTATGGTCCTATCAAAATCATAAATTAATAATTCTTTTAATTACAAATATATCTAGGGTAATCTTGTAAAATATGATTTTATTCTCGTTTATTTTGTCTTTAAATTCAAATATAATTGAATTTCATCCTTAATTTTTCTCGTTGCGTCTAAAAGTTCAAGTGTTGCATTCTCGAATTGTAATAAAAACTTGTGAAGAGTTGTTAACGCTATGAGTGCTTCCTTTCGCGTTATTGATTCCAAATGTATTATATCATCCTCACAAGTATGATACATTAATTTAATAAGTATGATACATTGTATCAAAAAAAGTATGATATAAATATCAATAAAATATAAATTTTAATGTAATTAAATTTATGTTCACCGAATAGAAAAATACTCTTTAAATTAATAAATTATTAATTTATCGATTAAATAACAGCTCTCTAAATTAATAAAATTTTCTAATTCTAACTGTATTAATTTATAGAGGTTCTAAGTGCATATTTTATTTCAAAAGTTAAAATTCACACCACGATTTGATTTATCGGATTTCGCATTAACTAGAATTAAAGTTAAATGTGACGCTTTTTTTTTTTTTGGAACGAATATGAATGAGTATTTTTAAGGGTACGTATGGAACAAAAGTATATCTATTTATAAATTTTTTAAATTAATAAACAAATTTATAAATAAGGCTCTTATTTGTGAAACAAAATTTGATTTATTTATAACATCTTAATTCCACATCAAAATATGTTAAAAAGAATTTGTCTGTATATATAGTATTAAGTAACTAGCCACTAAATAGTATATTCAAGGCTTAAATATGATTTACTATCCTAAACTATAGGCCATATTTCACTTCGGTGATCCACCTTTTAATTTTGTCAATTAGATGATTGAACTATCAATTTTTTTCGATTTCATTCAATTGGGTCTGCCACGTCAGAAATTGCTGACGTGACATCCTAATAGGCAGCAGGAGTGCTTATGTGTAAAAATATTATATATTTTTAATGAGATCAAATGACAAAATGGTAAAATAAGAAATAAAACAACTAAAAATTACACAAATAATATAAATTAGTTGTATAATTATTTATTTATAGTTATATAAATAATATAAATTATTATATAAATAATATAATAATTATTTTTATTAAAAATAATTATTTTTATTAAAAAACTGTGTTTTTTTAAAAATTTTTATTAAAAAAATTGTGTTTAATATTAATGATAATAAAAATAAAAATATTAATGATAATAAAAATAAAAATAAAAGTGCAATTTTTTTTAATAAAAAAAATAAAAATTATTTTATTAAAAAAAAACCAACCAACTGCGTTTTTTTTAAATAAAGCAACTGCGTTTTTATTTTTATTATTTTTAATAATTATTTTTATTAAGAATAATAATTATTTTATTAAAAAAAACCAACCAACTGCTTTTTTTTTAAAATAAAGCAACAACGTTTTTTTTAGTTGCTTAATTATTATTTTTTTTATTAAAAAAAACTGCACTTTTATTTTTATTTTTATTATCATTAATATTTTTATTTTTATTATCATTAATATTAAACACAATTTTTTTTAATAAAAAAATTAAAAAAACGCAATTTTTTAATAAAAATAAGTAATTTTAATAAAATTAATTATTATATTATTTATATAATAATTTATATTATTATATAACTATAAATAAATAATTATACAACTAATTTATATTATTTGTGTAATTTTTAGTTGTTTTATTTCTTATTTTACCTTTTTGTCATTTGATCTGATTAAAAATATATAATGTTTTTACACATAAGCACTTCGGCTGCCTATTAGGATGCCACGTCAGCAATTTCTGACGTGGCAGACCCAATTGAATGAAATCGAAAAAAATTGATAGTTCAATCACTTAATTGACAAAATTGAAAGGTGGATCACCGAAGTGGAATATGGCCATAGTTTAGGGTAATAAATTATATTTAAGCCTTGAATATACTATTTAGAGGCTAGTTACTTAATACTATATATACAGACAAATTCTTTTTAACATATTTTGATGTGGGATTAAGATGTTATAAATAAATTAAGACCGAACTTAAGTTAGTTATGTTTAGAAATTCAATTTTAAGCTTTAAATTAAAATTAAACATCAAATTATTACTAAATTTAAATTTATAAATTATAAATGCACTTACTACCGTAGATCTCCCATTTTACAGTGATCGAATAATAAATTAAAGGTTTTATCAAATAAAATAAATAAAGTAGAATAATATCGTATTTGAATTATAATGTACGGTCCCCTTTTCCAGCGAACCAAAAGTGAACTGGTTATAGCGACGGTTTTTTGAGCTATGGCGACGGTTCGTCGCCATAGCTATATCGTTGGCTTTGTTTGCTATAGCGACACAAAAAATTGTCGCTATAGTCGGTTCACTTTTGATTCGTTGTTTAAGATTCACTGAAGAAGAGGACCATTATAATGTATATATATAATACATTTTAATATATATTTTATTTATTTTAATCACATGCACCAACTTCGTTAGACTTTTAATTTGAAACAGAAAGGCACAGCTAGCCAATGACATTTACCATGGATAAAACTATAAAATGAACAAATAGTTTGGACTCAATTCGTACTCGCTCGATTTAAAATTTGATTTGAGCTTGACTCGAAATATAAATGAGTCAAATATGAGTAAATTTTAAAATTTGATAAATTACTCGAACCTCCTTAAGTTGTAATTTTCTATTGATATTCGGATTATATTCGATTTAAAAGTTCAAACTGCTCGTCTCAATTAAATCTTATTTTATACTCGATAAATTTTATGAATCAATTCTGAGCATATTAATATTCGATTCGACTCGATTTACTTATACCTTTAATCATAGAGAAAGGAAGGAAGGAAATTGAAACATAAAAGTACTCCATCATTAATTACTTTACTACTTACTGTACTGTTTTTTTGTTAAGGTGTTACGTACATTTGAGAGGTAAACTCTACCTACTTGGCTGCTCAACGTCGGAAAATTAAAATATGAGAATTTAGGATTTTTTAATTTTTTTATGGTAATATTAAAATAAATCCTTCTCAAGGTTTAATATGCGTACTAATTTAACAAAAATATAATAAAAATGTCTTGGCAAAGTTTATAAATGAAACTCATTTTGTAGAGTTAAAAACAGTCAAAAAGAGGTTAAAAAAGATTGTAATTACAGCTAGGGAGGTAAAAACTTATGTCACGTTAATTTTCTTCACTACTTAATTTTTATTTCCAAGCAACAAACATTGATGACTAGCATTCTAGTAATATGATGATGATATTTACTCTCTTTTAATTAACTCCTGAAGTACTTTCCAGTACTCTTCTGATTGTACTAAATGATGCCTTAGGCAACAATCTAACGATGTTGGTGGAATAGTCAATGTTCTTTGTTAGATACAATTTTTTTTTTTAATTTTGTCCGTTTTAAAATTAAAGATTATTTTATGCTTTTAGATCTTATATAAAATGACATGAATTTTTGAACGTATTCTTACTTTATTTTTTAATTGATCGAATATTATCACGATATTATTAATAATTTTTAATTAGTGTTAAAGAAGTACTTGAAAAATATTTATTTTTATATATAAAAAATTATTTTATAAATATATCTCTAGTTTCAAAAGGAAAGGAGTACGAGAACTCGTGGCAGCAAGTTAGCCAAATGGAGTGCAAATCTATTGCAAGGTGAATAAAATTGATGGGCTCATAGGATTTTTTGGTATATATATATATATATATATATATATATATATATATATATATATATATATATATATCGGAGAGGATCGGATGCATACTCCTTTATTTAATATACCTTGCTTATCATCTTTAACAACGGACCGGACGACGATTCAGTCTGTCGTGTATATCAGAGAACCGTCGGCTTAACTTTTAGTGACGCATCGAACCGTTGTAATACTTGTTTATCTGTTCTATATCGACGAACCAAACTGTCGCTCAGTCCGTCATTAAAAGTGACAAGCAGGGTATGCACCAGACCAGACTGATATATATATATATATATATATATATATATATATATATATATATATATATATATATATACAAAACTGATCAGGTCCGGATTCCCGTACGATAGTAAAATTCGGACCTTTTTTTTTTAAACAACTAAAAAAATAAGTTTAATATTTTATGAAACTGGAATTTTTATATAATACAGTGTTTTGGGTGTGATTTGGATACATATAACAAAATAGGTCTGTACAGTCCAGTTTCATAAAATATTAAACTTTTTTTTTAGTTGTTTTAAAAAAAAAAGTCTGTAACTTAAAAAAATGCTGGAGTCCGGATAGGAACCGGACCCTATATATATATATATATCTTCATGATCAAGCAAAAATCTCTCATCATCTGTCTCTGTTTCATCTAAAGTTTTGATGGTATTAGGGTGATTTGATGGCTTCTTAAATTCCCCATTATTTCAAAATTCTAAATTTGATTTGCTGGGGGATGAAGTGATTCAATCAATCTAAGGGTTTCTTGATTTTGTTCAACTCTACCAACCAAAACTGCAAAGAAAAGGCCAAAAAGGAGCATTAACAGATGAGAATGTAACCCTTTCAGTTCACCAGTTTTTGTTTTGTTAGTTCTCTTCTCTCCTATTGATGATTCAACGTTTAGGAAAGACTCCAAGTAAAGTGAGTGATTAGATTGTAATGTGTGCAACCAAGAAAGTCAGAATTCGGACTATACATGAAATTAGCCATCTACCAAACTCTCACAACACAACCAGCCCATTCCTATTTCTTTTAGCCTTACAAATAGCACATTATTCTATACTAATTAGGGTCTTTTACATAAGTATACAACATTTAGAATGTAATTACATTATTAGTACACTCATAAAATATTTACACAATTAATACACTTTCTATATTTATTTACAATATTAGTACAATTAGGATTCCTTAATTTAGAGAATTAGTATAGGATTCAATTCATAATAATAAGGAAACCTAAAATCAAAGAGAAATAACTACCATAATTAATAATTCAAATTCAAATATCTTGGATCTAACAAACAAAACAAATTCAAATTCAAAAATAATAATTAAAATTCAAATATTCAAAATTTGGCAACATCATCTTTCTCCTCCCCTTCGCCGCCGCTTCAACACCATGGACGCCGGCCACAGCTGCCATTATGACGAAGGTCGATTTAGACCAGAAATTAAAATGAGAAAAAGATAAATTTTAGTGCAGTTGGTATCCAAATATTTATACAAAGGTACCCATTTTAGTTTTTATGAGTAACCAATAGAAATTTCAGTGCAGTTGGTAACCAAAATTTTCAAAGGTAACAATTTTAGTTTTTGTTGGTTACATTTGTATTAAGGTTTGGCTACCAACTGCACTATGAAAAAAAAATCTATAATAGATTTTTTATAATTAATTGGTAACTCAATAAAACTGAATTGGTTACCTTTGTATTAAGGTTTGGCTACCAACTGCATTGTAAAAAAAAAATTTACAATATATTTTTTTTAAATAATTGGTATCTCAATAAAACTGAATTGGTTACATTTGTATAAAGTGTTAACTATAAACTGCACTATTAAATAAAAAAATCTATAATAGATTTTTTAAAAATAAATTAGAAACCTAATAACACTGAATTAGTTACCTTGGTATGAATGTTTGGCTACCAATTGTACTATAAAAAAAACGTAGCAACTGTACTATAAAAAATCGATCCATTATAATCAATCCACCTCAAAATGGGCAAAAAATCGGCAGCATGCACAGAATATGTAATTGTACATCATTCTCCTTCATTTCTTCACTGTAAACAAAAACAAACCAGATGGCTTGCTTACTCACCTTCCTTCTGCTCTCTCTCTTCGCTTCTTTATCCTGTAAGTCTCACTGCACTATTATTATACATCATCTTTGATTTACAAATTTAATATTTTTCTAAACCATTTCCATCTTCTTTTGTTTTGTATTTTTATTTAATCAAACAGCTGCATAGTTTTCGGCAAAGATTAGAGTAAACTACGGCCAACTGGGGAACAACTTACCTTCTCCCTCTAAATCCATCCGCCTCATCAAATCCCTCAACGCCAAACGCGTCAAAATCTACGATGTCAATCCCAAAATCCTCAAAGCCCTAATTGCATACTAATTCCTTAAATTAAGGAATCCTAATTGCACTAATATTGTAAATAAATATAAAACTGTATTAATTATGAAAATATTTTATAAGTGAACTATTGTTGTAATTATTATTAAAAATGTAATAGAATATGTAATTGTACTTATTAATTATTGTAAGTTTAGGTTTCAATAAAGCTCATTTATACTTTATAGACGTAATTTAAGTAAATATAAACGTATCATTTATTTCCTTAATTACGGAGAATAAGAGAGAACCTCATTTAATTTGTGTTGAAATAATTTGATTTGTGTTTATAGTGAAACATTTGATAAAGTACATAGTTGTTTAAGAAAAAACTAATTTTTCCTTATTCCACTTAATAGAAAAGACTATTAGTTACTCTTTCTATTCCTAAATAAATGACGTTTTAGGGAGTTTAAATTTTTTTAATATATTTGACGTTAACAAATTTCTAGAAAGCATTAATTATAATTTTTTCTCTATTGTCCTCAAGTATCTTTTTATCTCACTTATTTAGGTAACTTTATACATATTTTCTTAATTAATGCAAGGATAATTGTGGTAATAGATATCAATCTTAATGACAAAATTGAAGTAATAATTGATTTCCTTAATAAGTGTGAAACCCTCTAAAACGTCACTTATCTATGAATAGAGAAAGTAATTTATAAGTACAAATGTTGTAGTCTTACTTAATTAGTACTAATAGCTGTAATGTGTAACTTACAATATATGTGGATGTATATATGTGTATATGTATATGTTGATATATATATATATATATATATATATATATATATATATATAGTCCGGATCCAGTCCGGGATCCCGGACTCTATAAAATCCGGACCTTTATTTATTTTATTTTTTTTGTTTTTTTTTTTTGAAACAACTAAAAAAAATAAAATTTATGGAATTGAAATTTTTTCATAATACAGTGTTTTGGGTGTGATTTGGGTACGTATAACAAAATATGGTGGTACTGTCTGTGCAGACTGTACCACCACTTTTTGGTATAGGTATTCAAAACTCGTCCAAAACATTGTATTATGGAAAAATTTCAGTTCCATAAAATATTAAATATTTTTTTTAAGTTATTTAAAAAAAAAAGCAAAAAAAAAAAAAAAGGTCCGGATTTTAAGAAAATCCGGACTCCCGGACAGGATCCATGTTGTGTATATATATATATATATATATATATATATATATATATATATATATATATAGTCCGGATCTTAAGCTCACCCCTTATCCAACTCACCCGAGTTCACCCCCCTTTAGCGACGGACCCGGCGACGGTTCGGTCATACAATCGTCGTCTATACTTTTAGCGACGGACAACATATAGCATCGCTAAATGTATAGACGATGGTTGTATGACCGAACCATCGTTGAGTCCGTCGCTAAAGGAAGGGTGAGTTCGGTTGAGTTGGATAATGGGTCAGTTTAAGATCCGGACCGTATATATATATATATATATATATATATATATATATATATATATATATATATATATATATATATATATATATATATATATATATATATATATGATATACTCCATCCGTTCCTTAATATAAGTTATTTTAGAAAAATATTTTTATTCCTTAATATAAGTCATTTGAGAATTTCAAGTACGCATTAATTGCTTAGCTTCCAATATTACCTCAAGTATTAAATGTAACTTTGGTTCTCTCGCTATTTTCTATCTAATAAATAATAATCTCTTATTCCAATACAAGGACATTATAGATAATTGATATTATAATTAATGTTATACAATCATTTCATTAATACTTGTGCACAACTCTAAAAAGACATATATTAAAGAACAGAGGGAGTACATATACATATAAGAAATACTAACAATTGGAATATTCTTTCCTTTCTCCATTTTTACCTTCTACAAATATCAAACTATCAAAAAGAAGTGTTTGTTTAGAACAAATATGAATTGTTATCACAAGTTTGTTCAATTCTAAAACTTGACACATATCCTGGAAGTATATCGTCTACAATCCATAACAAACCAATCGTGATTGGGCAATAAAAACCTTAAAGACATGGATCACTCGTGTCATATATTCTACTATAATTTTGATTCTATAAATTTACGGTTCTAACAATTAGTCATTTCAAAAATAATGTACCAAATTTCATCATACATGCAAGTCATTATTGCATTTTGGCAATTAATGGAAAATATTTATATTGCAAGAAAAAATGTCGATTTTTATTGCGAGTAAACACATCAATCAATGACTCATTTGAAAGTAGTATGCACACAAGCCAATCATGTTTGATGATAAAACATATACTTTGTAACAATCTTATTCATTTATTAATAAAAAGTATTAATTTATTAAAGGCTTTTAATTATCTACATGATGCTGTGACAACCCCAAAATAGGTCCATTCCATCTAACCTATTCTGAGTCGCCAAATACATGGTACAGAAAACAAGTACAACTTTATTACAACAATTGTCGTGTAAAATACAACAACACATATGCTGTGAGTTTGGATACAAATATATACCAAATGTGACTCATGTTCCAACCGTGGACATCACCTCACAATGACACCTTACATAAAGGTATATTCAAAAACTGTTTTAGAAATTAGAATATTTGGGAAGTGCTCAAGGAAACCTTCGTACATGGGAGGCCACGCGTCTAGGTTATGATAGATATCATATGGCCACAGAATTATCCTTGGTTGACCCAATAGACCCCAAAAAAAAATGAGAAGATTACTATCATATTCTTCCCAATGGTGAGTCTTCTCTTGACTTATCATTATCTCCACTGTCTCTAATTGAGAATTATACTTCAAACAAACACCAAGATTATATAGGTAGTGCCCATAGATATACTCAGCAAATGGATAAGCACAACCCTGTCCTATGATGACACGAGGTTGTATGTCATTAGACATCTTGTATGATAGTGACAAAACACCCTTCCAACGTTGGGTTCGCCTCACCCTATTTTCTTCACCAAATATAACTACTAAATGATGACCACCGTTCTATTCCCTTGTTACCCTCGCTCGACCCAGCTACACTCTTATTACCTGAAAGGAATTGTGAAGCAAAAGGGTGAGCACAACTAGCTCAGTAAAGAATATCATGACTAAAGATAAATAAATTATCAATAGTCTTCATCAGTAATAAATCAGAGATTTAGAACATATGGTAGATGATAAAAATTTCAACCATAGTTGCAGCGGAACATGCAATCTATTAGAAGAGTCAAATAAACTATAAAGTCTATTATCTTCTCCATATTAAAAATCCACCAACAATGTTTTATCCCTGTAACATCAATCAACAGTTCTAGTCCACAATCATATCAATAACTCATAATCATAATTATGATTCTAAATTCCTCTTCTCATCCAGGACAAAGATAATTTTTATCACTTGTCTTTACCTGAAACATCAAAGATCATGGTTATACCAAATCACAATTCTTGTTCATAATCATACTAATAATTTCATCTTTGTACTACGGGTCAAAGATATTTCTCAACAGTTTATCTTTGCACTACTGGCCAAAGATATTCAACAACAGTTCATCTTTGCACTACAGGCCAAAGATATTCAACAACATATCATCTTTGCACTACAGGCCAAAGATATTCATCAACAGTTCATATTTGCACTACAGGCCAAATATATTCATCAACAGTTCATATTTGCACTACATGCCAAATATATTAATATCTCAAAGAATTATAATCATTTTAGAATTTATATAAACAATAATTATAACCATGTTGATCAATTCACCTTTGCACTTAAGCTTAAGATATTCAATTATAAATTCAATGGTCATGATCATACCAGTCACAATTCAACTTTGCACTACAGGCCAAAGAGAACCCTAGTCATGATCATACCAATAATCTACCCATCTTTACACTCCAGTGAAAGAGAATTTCAACATCAAGGTTATAAAAATGTTATATATAATAGTAAAATCAATATAATCAAAACATCTAGATTTAATCTCAAGAGTAATATTCATAAATCAACTATAATTTAGTTAGAAAAAGAAACCAATTTTGTCTTGAATAGTACCCGTAAATAGTAACTCGTGAATAGTAATTCATGAATAGTAACTCATGAATAGTAATCCCGACACAAAAAGGTAGAAATTCCACAATAAAATCCATACCAATATTTCGGTATAATGATATTGAAAAAATAACATTTCTTAAGCTTATAAACAATTTATTTAAATTGTTTACACTTACTAAATAATGCATTTAATCATTCAAAAATACCAAACTCATAAGATTTCATTACCAATAACCAAAATCCTCATCAAAAATTTGTATATACCTCATATAGGATTCTCAAGCCATAAAATCCTATTTTCTAATTTTCTTTCTTCACAAAACATATTTAATTCATTTACTCATAACTAGACCATTTTCATGAAAAATACCAAATCAGTTCCAAAAATATTTCTTTTCTGGAATTTAGCATAATATAATCTCATAGTGAACATATATTTTTCTCAGAATTTTTAAAAGTCATTTACTATTTTTCATATGGCCAAAATAACCGAATATTTAGACATTTATCAAAAATTATACTTTTGTCCAAAAATTCTAAAATTTACAGAGTATACTTCTACCATACACATGTACTCCCAATAAAAATTTCATCAATTTTGGAGTTAACCACATAGAATTATAAGCGGTTACTTTGAAAATAGTCATTCCCCGTAAAATTCATAACTCTTAATCTATACATCCAAAAATTACCATTTTTGGACACAACCAATAAAACTCATCAAAATATTATTTCAAATTTTTCCAGAATTTTTAAAGGTCAGAAAAATTACGAAACTGGAAAATATAACAACCCTTAAAATCCATTACTATCCCTTACAATCCCTTACTATCCCTTACCTCAAAAGAGCAGTACTTCTGACTGGATATCGGATATGATGCTGAAGGAAACTTGCACTAATGAATAGCAACTCACCAAGTATCTAAAAACTCACAAAATATGCTTCATAATATAGAGAGAGAAAGAGAGAAAGCTTATGTTTCTGGTGTGATTTTCAATTCTAACTTAGCCCTCTATTTATAGGAAAATTTTGGTAGGTTTGACCTGCAACCTGATGGCTTTACCTGCTACTATTCCCACCCACCACATTTGAAATATAATTCAGCACATTTCTTCACCAACCACAAGTGGGGCCCACCAATTCTAGAATTTTCCACCAAAATGATAAACTCCGAAAATTCAACAATTTCTGAACCAGTCATCTCGTAAAATTCATAACAAATCATACATTCATTTTTAACGGTTCAAAATCTGTGGACATATACTCAACTTATATATGTATAACATATCCAAAAATTACCACGATCCAACGGTCGGATTAAAAATTATAACCCCCGCAAAATATCTCAAAAACCCTGATTTTTAATACCTCCATTCCGACAAAAATACGGATAAAAATCTCAACATTAACTCCTTCATTTTTTTAACCACAAAAATATATCCCTCATTTATATCCACATAAAATAAATATTTTCTTATCATATGAATCAATAATTAATTATTCACAAATAATATTACAGAATCACATTTATGACAACCAGGCCGTTCCCAGGAAAGAGGGGGTTTTCCAATAAGGATTTCTCCTTACTAGCGCGCAATTAGATGACCAAACCTCTCCTTAGACAGAACTTTCTAGACATTGCCAATAATGTTATCTAATAATATTATTCAAATAATATGAATTATTGATCTGATAATGGGAAATACTGTGCAGCAACAATTATTGAAACAACAATAATATAAAATATCAACGCAGCAATTATTGAATCAATAAAATAAAATATTGAATAATAACTACTGTAACAATTATTGAGTAGTGCCTTCTTACGTAAGAATCAATAATTTCAAAAATACTGTGCAATACCGTGTGCTACTGTGCAATAACGCGTATTACTGTATTTTAATCACCGGGTATTCCAACAGTGTTAACGGTAACAACTACGCCGTTATTTGTAAAAACTCAAATTTGTCATTTTCTTCACCCGACAGTTATTCTGTTATGGGGCCCACAAATGGCTGCGCCGTCGTACGAATATTCTTCGACAGAAAGAATATTCCACGACCAAACGAATATTCCCCGACAACAATGATTATTTTATAACCACTTGTTTATTTTGAAAAATTTTCATATTTCACCCATAACTTTAAACTTTTATCAATTTAACCATTTACTGAATTGTAATTATAAGAAAAATTGAATACTTTTATTTCATAAAATTCGGGGTCTTACAATCTCCCCTTCTTATGAAATTTCGTCCCCGAAATTTACGTACCTGGTATTTCAAAGAGTTGAGAATACCTTGCTTTCATTTCAGATTCCATCTTCCTTATCATCATGATTTCTCCATTGCTCATCTCCTGTATTTCAGATATCTTTCTAGAATACAGCTTCAAAACAAGGGTTAATTTAACAAATTAACATATCACATAATATCTCGATATTATGACTGACCAACAAATAAGCTTAGGTAGGACACACTAGCGAAGGATTTACTCATCTCTCCCCTCCTAGTTATATTCTCCGATCTCCACCAAAGATCATATCCCTAAGCTCTGATACCAACTGTAACTCTGGACACCAACCTATGTCAGCACCTTACATTGATACCTATCAGTTTGCCACCGCAGAACGGCGTCCCCTACGGAGAGTCTGGCTTCGGTGCATCCCCATCAACAGGAAGTCACCAGCGAGAGGCTCGGGGCTCTTTACTTATAGCTCTGATACCACCTGTGACAACCCCAAAATAGGTCCATTCCATCTAACCTATTCTGAGTCGCCAAATACATGGTACAGAAAATAAGTACAACTTTATTACAACAATTGTCGTGCAAAATACAACAACACATATGCTGTGAGTTTGGATACAAATATATACCAAATGTGACTCATGTTCCAACCGTGGACATCACCTCACAATGACACCTTACATAAAGGTATAGTCAAAAACTGTTTTAGAAATTAGAATATTTGGGAAGTGCTCAAGGAAACCTTCGTACATAGGAGGCCACGCGTCTAGGTTATGATAGATATCATATGGCCACAGAATTATCCTTGGTTGACCCAATAGACCCCAAAGAAAAATGAGAAGATTACTATCATATTCTTCCCAATGGTGAGTCTTCTCTTGACTTATCATTATCTCCACTGTCTCTAATTGAGAATTATACTTCAAACAAACACCAAGATTATATAGGTAGTGCCCATAGATATACTCAGCAAATGGATGAGCACAACCCTGTCCTATGATGACACGAGGTTGTATGTCATTAGACATCTTGTATGATAGTGACAAAACACCCTTCCAACGTTGGGTTCGCCTCACCCTATTTTCTTCACCAAATATAACTACTAAATGATGACCACCGTTCTATTCCCTTGTTACCCTCGCTCGACCCAGCTACACTCTTATTACCTGAAAGGAATTGTGAAGCAAAAGGGTGAGCACAACTAGCTCAGTAAAGAATATCATGACTAAAGATAAATAAATTATCAATAGTCTTCATCAATAATAAATCAGAGATTTAGAACATATGGTAGATGATAAAAATTTCAACCATAGTTGCAGCGGAACAGCAATCCATTAGAAGAGTCAAATAGACTATAAAGTCTATTATCTTCTCCATGTTAAAAATCCACCAACAATGTTTTATCCCTGTAACATCAATCAACAGTTCTGGTCCACAATCATATGAATAACTCATAATCATAATTGTGATTCTAAATTCCTCTTCTCATCCAGGACAAAGATAATTTTTATCACTTGTCTTTACCTGAAACATCAAAGATCATGGTTATACCAAATCACAATTCTTGTTCATAATCATACTAATAATTTCATCTTTGTACTACGGGTCAAAGATATTCCTCAACAGTTTATCTTTGCACTACTGGCCAAAGATATTCAACAACAGTTCATCTTTGCACTACAGGCCAAAGATATTCAACAACATATCATCTTTGCACTACAGGCCAAAGATATTCATCAACAGTTCATATTTGCACTACAGGCCAAATATATTCATCAACAGTTCATATTTGCACTACATGCCAAATATATTAATATCTCAAAGAATTATAATCATTTTAGAATTTATATAAACAATAATTATAACCATGTTGATCAATTCACCTTTGCACTTAAGCTTAAGATATTCAATTATAAATTCAATGGTCATGATCATACCAGTCACAATTCAACTTTGCACTACAGGCCAAAGAGAACCCTAGTCATGATCATACCAATAATCTACCCATCTTTACACTCCAGTGAAAGAGAATTTCAACATCAAGGTTATAAAAATGTTATATATAATAGTAAAATCAATATAATCAAAACATCTAGATTTAATCTCAAGAGTAATATTCATAAATCAACTATAATTTAGTTAGAAAAAGAAACCAATTTTGTCTTGAATAGTACCCGTAAATAGTAACTCGTGAATAGTAATTCATGAATAGTAACTCATGAATAGTAATCCCGACACAAAAAGGTAGAAATTCCACAATAAAATCCATACCAATATTTCGGTATAATGATATTGAAAAAATAACATTTCTTAAGCTTATAAACAATTTATTTAAATTGTTTACACTTTACTAAATAATGCATTTAATCATTCAAAAATACCAAACTCATAAGATTTCATTACCAATAACCAAAACCCTCATCAAAAATCTGCATATACCTCATATAGGATTCTCAAGCCATAAAATCCTATTTTCTAATTTTCTTTCTTCACAAAACATATTTAATTCATTTACTCATAACTAGACCATTTTCATGAAAAATACCAAATCCGTTCCAAAAATATTTCTTTTCTGGAATTTAGCATAATATAGTCCCATAGTGAACATATATTTTTCTCAGAATTTTTAAAAGTCATTTACTATTTTTCATATGGCCAAAATAACCGAATATTTAGACATTTATCAAAAATTATACTTTTGTCCAAAAATTCTAAAATTTACAGAGTATACTTCTATCATATACATGTACTCCCAATAAAAATTTCATCAATTTTGGAGTTAACCACATAGAATTATAAGCGGTTACTTTGAAAATAGTCTTTTCCCATAAAATTCATAACTCTTAATCTATACATCCAAAAATCACCATTTTTGGACACAATCAATAAAACTCATCAAAATATCATTTCAAATTTTTCCAGAATTTTTAAAGGTCAGAAAAATTACGAAACTGGAAAATATAACAACCCTTAAAATCCATTACTATCCCTTACAATCCCTTACTATCCCTTACCTCAAAAGAGCAGTACTTCTGACTGGATATCGGATATGATGCTGAAGGAAACTTGCACTAATGAATAGCAACTCACCAAGTATCTAAAAACTCACAAAATATGCTTCATAATATAGAGAGAGAAAGAGAGAAAGCTTATGTTTCTGGTGTGATTTTCAATTCTAACTTAGCCCTCTATTTATAGGAAAATTTTGGTAGGTTTGACCTGCAACCTGATGGCTTTACCTGCTACTATTCCCACCCACCACATTTGAAATATAATTCAGCACATTTCTTCACCAACCACAAGTGGGGCCCACCAATTCTAGAATTTTCCACCAAAATGATAAACTCCGAAAATTCAACAATTTCTGAACCAGTCATCTCGTAAAATTCATAACAAATCATACATTCATTTTTAACGGTTCAAAATTTGTGGACATATACTCAACTTATATATGTATAACATATCCAAAAATTACCACGATCCAACGGTCGGATTAAAAATTATAACCCCCGCAAAATATCTCAAAAACCCTGATTTTTAATACCTCCATTCCGACAAAAATACGGATAAAAATCTCAACATTAACTCCTTCATTTTTTAACCACAAAAATATATCCCTCATTTATATCCACATAAAATAAATATTTTCTTATCATATGAATCAATAATTAATTATTCACAAATAATATTACAGAATCACATTTATGACAACCAGGCCGTTCCCAGGAAAGAGGGGGCTTTCCAATAAGGATTTCTCCTTACTAGCGCGCAATTAGATGACCAAACCTCTCCTTAGACAGAACTTTCTAGACATTGCCAATAATGTTATCTAATAATATTATTCAAATAATATGAATTATTGATCTGATAATGGGAAATACTGTGCAGCAATAATTATTGAAACAACAATAATATAAAATATCAACGCAGCAATTATTGAATCAATAAAATAAAATATTGAACAATAACTACTGTAACAATTATTGAGTAGTGCCTTCTTACGTAAGAATCAATAATTTCAAAAATACTGTGCAATACCGTGTGCTACTGTGCAATAACGCGTATTACTGTATTTTAATCACCGGGTATTCCAACAGTGTTAACGGTAACAACTACGCCGTTATTTGTAAAAACTCAAATTTGTCATTTTCTTCACCCGACAGTTATTCTGTTATGGGGCCCACAAATGGCTGCGCCGTCGTACGAATATTCTTCGACAGAAAGAATATTCCACGACCAAACGAATATTCCCCGACAACAATGATTATTTTATAACCACTTGTTTATTTTGAAAAATTTTCATATTTCACCCATAACTTTAAACTTTTATCAATTTAACCATTTACTGAATTGTAATTATAAGAAAAATTGAATACTTTTATTTCATAAAATTCGGGGTCTTACAATCTCCCCTTCTTATGAAATTTCGTCCCCGAAATTTACGTACCTGGTATTTCAAAGAGTTGAGAATACCTTGCTTTCATTTCAGATTCCATCTTCCTTATCATCATGATTTCTCCATTGCTCATCTCCTGTATTTCAGATATCTTTCTAGAATACAGCTTCAAAACAAGGGTTAATTTAACAAATTAACATATCACATAATATCTCGATATTATGACTGACCAACAAATAAGCTTAGGTAGGACACACTAGCGAAGGATTTACTCATCTCTCCCCTCCTAGTTATATTCTCCGATCTCCACCAAAGATCATATCCCTAAGCTCTGATACCAACTGTAACTCTGGACACCAACCTATGTCAGCACCTTACATTGATACCTATCAGTTTGCCACCGCAGAACGGCGTCCCCTACGGAGAGTCTGGCTTCGGTGCATCCCCATCAACAGGAAGTCACCAGCGAGAGGCTCGGGGCTCTTTACTTATAGCTCTGATACCACCTGTGACAACCCCAAAATAGGTCCATTCCATCTAACCTATTCTGAGTCGCCAAATACATGGTACAGAAAACAAGTACAACTTTATTACAACAATTGTCGTGCAAAATACAACAACACATATGCTGTGAGTTTGGATACAAATATATACCAAATGTGACTCATGTTCCAACCGTGGACATCACCTCACAATGACACCTTACATAAAGGTATATTCAAAAACTGTTTTAGAAATTAGAATATTTGGGAAGTGCTCAAGGAAACCTTCGTACATGGGAGGCCACGCGTCTAGGTTATGATAGATATCATATGGCCACAGAATTATCCTTGGTTGACCCAATAGACCCCAAAGAAAAACGAGAAGATTACTATCATATTCTTCCCAATGGTGAGTCTTCTCTTGACTTATCATTATCTCCACTGTCTCTAATTGAGAATTATACTTCAAACAAACACCAAGATTATATAGGTAGTGCCCATAGATATACTCAGCAAATGGATAAGCACAACCCTGTCCTATGATGACACGAGGTTGTATGTCATTAGGCATCTTGTATGATAGTGACAAAACACCCTTCCAACGTTGGGTTCGCCTCACCCTATTTTCTTCACCAAATATAACTACTAAATGATGACCACCGTTCTATTCCCTTGTTACCCTCGCTCGACCCAGCTACACTCTTATTACCTGAAAGGAATTGTGAAGCAAAAGGGTGAGCACAACTAGCTCAGTAAAGAATATCATGACTAAAGATAAATAAATTATCAATAGTCTTCATCAGTAATAAATCAGAGATTTAGAACATATGGTAGATGATAAAAATTTCAACCATAGTTGCAGCGGAACATGCAATCTATTAGAAGAGTCAAATAAACTATAAAGTCTATTATCTTCTCCATGTTAAAAATCCACCAACAATGTTTTATCCCTGTAACATCAATCAACAGTTCTGGTCCACAATTATATCAATAACTCATAATCATAATTATGATTCTAAATTCCTCTTCTCATCCAGGACAAAGATAATTTTTATCACTTGTCTTTACCTGAAACATCAAAGATCATGGTTATACCAAATCACAATTCTTGTTCATAATCATACTAATAATTTCATCTTTGTACTACGGGTCAAAGATATTCCTCAACAGTTTATCTTTGCACTACTGGCCAAAGATATTCAACAACAGTTCATCTTTTCACTACAGGCCAAAGATATTCAACAACATATCATCTTTGCACTACAGGCCAAAGATATTCATCAACAGTTCATATTTGCACTACAGGCCAAATATATTCATCAACAGTTCATATTTGCACTACATGCCAAATATATTAATATCTCAAAGAATTATAATCATTTTAGAATTTATATAAACAATAATTATAACCATGTTGATCAATTCACCTTTGCACTTAAGCTTAAGATATTCAATTATAAATTCAATGGTCATGATCATACCAGTCACAATTCAACTTTGCACTACAGGCCAAAGAGAACCCTAGTCATGATCATACCAATAATCTACCCATCTTTACACTCCAGTGAAAGAGAATTTCAACATCAAGGTTATAAAAATGTTATATATAATAGTAAAATCAATATAATCAAAACATCTAGATTTAATCTCAAGAGTAATATTCATAAATCAACTATAATTTAGTTAGAAAAAGAAACCAATTTTGTCTTGAATAGTACCCGTAAATAGTAACTCGTGAATAGTAATTCATGAATAGTAACTCATGAATAGTAATCCCGACACAAAAAGGTAGAAATTCCACAATAAAATCCATACCAATATTTCGGTATAATGATATTGAAAAAATAACATTTCTTAAGCTTATAAACAATTTATTTAAATTGTTTACACTTACTAAATAATACATTTAATCATTCAAAAATACCAAACTCATAAGATTTCATTACCAATAACCAAAACCCTCATCAAAAATTTGTATATACCTCATATAGGATTCTCAAGCCATAAAATCCTATTTTCTAATTTTCTTTCTTCACAAAACATATTTAATTCATTTACTCATAACTAGACCATTTTCATGAAAAATACCAAATCAGTTCCAAAAATATTTCTTTTCTGGAATTTAGCATAATATAATCTCATAGTGAACATATATTTTTCTCAGAATTTTTAAAAGTCATTTACTATTTTTCATATGGCCAAAATAACCGAATATTTAGACATTTATCAAAAATTATACTTTTGTCCAAAAATTCTAAAATTTACAGAGTATACTTCTACCATACACATGTACTCCCAATAAAAATTTCATCAATTTTGGAGTTAACCACATAGAATTATAAGCGGTTACTTTGAAAATAGTCATTCCCCGTAAAATTCATAACTCTTAATCTATACATCCAAAAATTACCATTTTTGGACACAACCAATAAAACTCATCAAAATATTATTTCAAATTTTTCCAGAATTTTTAAAGGTCAGAAAAATTACGAAACTGGAAAATATAACAACCCTTAAAATCCATTACTATCCCTTACAATCCCTTACTATCCCTTACCTCAAAAGAGCAGTACTTCTGACTGGATATCGGATATGATGCTGAAGGAAACTTGCACTAATGAATAGCAACTCACCAAGTATCTAAAAACTCACAAAATATGCTTCATAATATAGAGAGAGAAAGAGAGAAAGCTTATGTTTCTGGTGTGATTTTCAATTCTAACTTAGCCCTCTATTTATAGGAAAATTTTGGTAGGTTTGACCTGCAACCTGATGGCTTTACCTGCTACTATTCCCACCCACCACATTTGAAATATAATTCAGCACATTTCTTCACCAACCACAAGTGGGGCCCACCAATTCTAGAATTTTCCACCAAAATGATAAACTCCGAAAATTCAACAATTTCTGAACCAGTCATCTCGTAAAATTCATAACAAATCATACATTCATTTTTAACGGTTCAAAATCTGTGGACATATACTCAACTTATATATGTATAACATATCCAAAAATTACCACGATCCAACGGTCGGATTAAAAATTATAACCCCCGCAAAATATCTCAAAAACCCTGATTTTTAATACCTCCATTCCGACAAAAATACGGATAAAAATCTCAACATTAACTCCTTCATTTTTTTAACCACAAAAATATATCCCTCATTTATATCCACATAAAATAAATATTTTCTTATCATATGAATCAATAATTAATTATTCACAAATAATATTACAGAATCACATTTATGACAACCAGGCCGTTCCCAGGAAAGAGGGGGTTTTCCAATAAGGATTTCTCCTTACTAGCGCGCAATTAGATGACCAAACCTCTCCTTAGACAGAACTTTCTAGACATTACCAATAATGTTATCTAATAATATTATTCAAATAATATGAATTATTGATCTGATAATGGGAAATACTGTGCAGCAACAATTATTGAAACAACAATAATATAAAATATCAACGCAGCAATTATTGAATCAATAAAATAAAATATTGAATAATAACTACTGTAACAATTATTGAGTAGTGCCTTCTTACGTAAGAATCAATAATTTCAAAAATACTGTGCAATACCGTGTGCTACTGTGCAATAACGCGTATTACTGTATTTTAATCACCGGGTATTCCAGCAGTGTTAACGGTAACAACTACGCCGTTATTTGTAAAAACTCAAATTTGTCGTTTTCTTCACCCGACAGTTATTCTGTTATGGGGCCCACAAATGGCTGCGCCGTCGTACGAATATTCTTCGACAGAAAGAATATTCCACGACCAAACGAATATTCCCCGACAACAATGATTATTTTATAACCACTTGTTTATTTTGAAAAATTTTCACATTTCACCCATAACTTTAAACTTTTATCAATTTAACCATTTACTGAATTGTAATTATAAGAAAAATTGAATACTTTTATTTCATAAAATTCGGGGTCTTACAATGCTGTTTTATAATATGTGATAAACCCATAGTTTTAAGCAATGATTTTAGAATAATGATGATGATCATTCTAATGAGATCTGAATTCTTAGAAAGCTTAAAACTAAAATAGTTCCCAATCGTTGAATTACTAAATTGGGGATTAGTGAATCTGGATAGATTGGTACATACCTTGCTTGCTCATTGGATGAGGATGATTGATCTCATGATCATTTGTGTGGAGACACTAAAGCAAGTATGTAGGTGCTTATAAGATAATAAGTTCACTGAACGTGGCTCGCTAAGGAATAACTAATGGAGTTTTACTTGCCTGTCAACAAGAATTCCTATAGTGATAGTAGTACAAGTGATCCTCGGACTTGAGATCATCATAGTATCTTGTGTATGATGAATTATACTTTGACTTATTCCTTAAGACCCTTAGGGTATATCAAAGGGTATGTGTGACGCCCCAAAATAGGTATACAACACCCATTCTGAGTCGCCAAATACATGGTACAAAAAGCAAACTACAACTTCAATAATACAATTGTCGTGCAAAATACGACAACACATATTGTGAGTTTAAATACAAATATTGTCTTCTAAACAATATTCAAACTCAAATAAGTCCTCATTACAATTATTCAAACACTATTTTATAAAAATAGTGAGGACAGCTAAAACATCTTTCTAGAACCATCACTCCATATCCCGACTAGATCCTGCTATGTTCTCACCTCCTGAGAAGAAAAATGGAACAAAAAGAAAAAGGGTGAGCTCAACTAGCCTAATAAAGAATATTATGACTAAGATAATATACAACAAATTATCATTAGTATTCAACAGGAAAAAATCTGATAGAATATAATCGACAACAAATTTTAGATCAACAACTGCAGCGGAAACAACAAACCATTAGAAGAATCAAGTAGAGAATGAATTCTACTATCTTCTAAGATTTAGAAGTACATCATCAATATTTTATCCCTGTAACATCAATCAATATACATCTTGAATCAAATATTCATCTTTGCACTACAGGCTAAAGATATTCATTTGTAACAACAGTCGGTCATGTTCATCTCAACACCTGTTCATCTTTGCACTACAGGCCAAAGATATTCATCAGGTAATCATACATCTTTGCACTACATGCCAAAGATACTCAGTAATATCATCATTCAGGACTGAGGATGATGAAAAATATCTTAAAGAAAACGAATCCAGTGAGACAGAAGGACAAATAGTAGGGATTCGTATAACAGTTTATCCAATATCAATAATACTTCATAGTAATCAATTGTGAAGCAGGATTAAAAAATAAAGATCAAAACATGGATACAATCAAAGATAGTAACCATAATAGACATCTTGGACAAAAAGAGAAAATTTTATTTTTCAGTGAATAGTGCCGTATTTGTGAATAGTACCGTATACGTGAATAGTGCCGTATACGTGAATAGTAATTCTGACACAAAAAGTTCCAAATTTGATAAAAACTCATATCAATATTTCAGCATAATGATATTGAAGAAAATAATATCATTTAAGAAGAAAATAATATCTCTTACCTCAAAATAACCGTACTTCTGACTGAATATCGGATATGAGGCTGAATGAAACTTGTGTTGAATAGCAACTTTCAAAGTATCTAAATACACATAAAATACACTCAATAATCTAGAGAGAGAAAGAGAGAAAGAGAGAAAACTTATTTCTGGTGTGATTTTCAATTCTAACTTAGCCCTCTATTTATAGGAAAATGGTAGCACGCCGAAGTAGACTTAACCTGCAACCTGTTGGCTTTACCTGCTACTATTCTCACCCACCACATTTGAATAAAAATCTCAGCACATTTCTTCACCAACCGAGAGTGGGGCCCACCAATTCTAGAATTTTTCACCAAAATGATTAACTCCAAAAATTCAACAATTTCTGAACCAGTCATCTCGTAAAATTCATAACAAATCATACGTTCATTTTTAACGGTTCAAAATTTGTGGACATATACTCAACTTATATATGTATAATATATCTAAAAATCACAACGATCCAACAGTCGGATTAAAAATTATAACCCGCGCAATATATCTCAAAAACCCTGATTGATTTATAATACCTCCATTCCGACAAAAATACTTATAAAACACCTCAACATTAACTCCTTCATTTTTAACCACAAAGTATATCCAACATTTATATTCACATAAAATAAATATTTCCTTATCATATGAATCAATAATTAATTATTCACAATAAATATTACAGAATCACATTTATGACAACCAGGCCGTTCCCAAGAATTGAAAGAGGGGGCTTTTCAATAAGGATTTCTCCTTACTAGTGCACAATTAGATGACCAAACCTCTCCTTAGACAGAACTTTCTAGACATTGCCAATAATGCTATCTAATAATATTATTTAAATAATATAAATTATTGATTTGATAATAGAAAATACTGTGCAATAACAATTATTGAAACAACAATAATATAAAATATCAACGCAGCAATTATTAAATCAATAAAATAAAATATTGAACAGTAACTACTGTAACAATTATTGAGTAGTGCCTTTTTTCGTAAGAATCAATAATTCAAAAATACTGTGCAATCTGTGTGCTACTGTGCAACTACGCGTATTACTGTATTTTAACCACCGGGTATTTCAACAGTGTTAACGGTAACAACTACGCCGTTATTTATAAAAACTCAATTTTTGTCATTATTTTCATCCAATCGTTTTTCGTTATGGGGCCCATAAATAGTTGCGCTGTCGTACGAATATTCCCTGACAGAAAGAATATTCCACGACCACACGAATATTCACCGATCAAAAATGAATATTTTATAACTACTTGCTTATTTAAAATATTTGCGCATTTTACCCATAATTAACCACATTAATCAAATCAACCCTTTCTATTTCAAAATAATAAATAGAGAAAATTTAATTTCATTTATTAATAAGTTGGGGTGTTACAGTATGCTTGGGTATAATAAGTCGTACATGGAGATAATGTGTAATCAATAAAGAATCTACCACTTCTAGTAAAAGAAGAGAAATGTCCTATGTGATTCGATAAATAATAACACAGTAGTCCTTGGCCAAGGCAGAATAAAATTAGAAAGGAGTTTCTAATTTGTATTATTTGGTGTTGTGCATTTAAGAGTCGAAATACATATAATTAAATAAAATAAGACTTGACAGTAATTTCATGTCTTATATTTAATTGAGACATTATATGGTGGAAGGATTGAATTGTATGGTAACTATTTACTCAAAGGTTCTTTTATGATTAATGTTGAAATTTATATTATCTGAAAAGGCTTATCCCTATTGTAGAATAAATATTATTTATTTAAATTAATTAATTATTTAATTTATTTATTTAAATAAGATTAGAATTGTTTTAATTGATTTATTCACAACTGATTTAATATGGAGAACCTAAAGGGTCACACCATAAAAGGAAAAATAATTATTTAAGAAGTTAATGGCATAATCGTAATAATAAGTTAAGTATATTTAATTTAATCTATGGTGATAGAATAAATTAAATAGCTTAATATTTATTATTTAATATTTTAGAAATATTAAATATAAATCAATAAGAGGAGTCTTATTATTATTATTACTATTATTATTGTTTAATTCATAAAAGAGTTTGGGAATTAATTAATAAAAGTACTCTCATATATCATAATAAGATTAGGAGACTAATTAATTAAAAAAGTTTAATTAATTATTCCTAATAAGATTGGGAGCCTAATTAATTAAAAGAATTTAATTAATTAAAATTAAACCCAATTCATTAATTGTTAAGAAGGGTTGCCCACATCTATAAATAAGAGGAGTCTTATTATGAGTGGTGTGGTTGTTGACTTTTTTACAACAGACGTGATTTCAATTGTTAGAGAGTACGCTCGTTTTCTATGAGAGATAGAAAAACTAAGATTTTGCCAAATACTCATCTTTTTAAATTTTTCTTCTTTCTTGGTGGATCACCTCTAGAGGCTAAACACTTGGGTGGTTAACGTTGATCAAAAGAAGGAACCCAACCCGGTGGATTCAAGTTGAACATGAAAAGGATTTGGAGGTGAACGTGTACCTGAGGAAGCTTGGATCTTCAAATGTATGATTCTCGTCCTTTATTTTCGTTTAATTAATAATTGTGCATAAAGGATGATCCAGGTATATGGTTTATAAAATTTTAAACTCTGATTTTTACACGTTTTCGTTTATTTGTGCAATTTAATTGCATTCATGAATATTACAAACTTAACATCATTTATTTGAATTAGTTTACATACTATGTCATTATGTCTACTTGCAACAAAAATCAACACTATTACAATTCAATTATAGAGATATATTGAAGGGTGTAGGGGAACTTGAGAAAAAGGCCAAGAGGGGAACTAGGGGCCTATGGGAAAAATTTGCCTTTTTTATGTAGCGCTTGTTTTGATAAAGGTCCATCTTTCAATTTAGTCCATCTTTAACTTAACGAAAAAACTTTTGCATTGGGCAGTTAAACATTGGCGTTTAAGGTTGATTTACATATTCTATTACATTTTTGAAAAAAATTACAAAAATAGTATACTCATAAAATATTTACACAGTTAATACAATTTTATATTTATTTACAATATTAGTATAATTAGGATTCCTTAATTTAGGGAATTAGTATGCAATTAGGATTTCTTAATTTAGGTTACTCTCTCTCCTCATCTAGAATAACTGTATTAATTAGTCTCCCCCCTTCTTCTTCATTCAACGTATTCATGCTTGAAGGTTGCCGACCCACCATGGCCGATATTGTGTTCATGCTTCTTGAAGGTTGCCGAGTGGATACCGATATTGTGTTCAATTTTTATTTACTTTCACTTTCTGTCCGTGGATTTAATCTTCTATTCCGTATGCTAAACCTATATGGCTATGTTGGCTAGTTTAAAAAGATGAAAGATGTGACGCCCCTAAAATAGGTATACATCACCTATTCTGAGTCGTCAAAAATATGGTACAAAATTCAAATACAACTTAATTATACAACTGTCGTGTAAAATACGACAAAACATAAGCTGTGAGTTTAAATACAACACTTTCTTCTAAACAGGATTCAAACTCAAAATAAGTGCTCAATACATTTATTTTCACACTATTTCATAGAATAGTGAGAACTACTAATGCTATCATCTGAACCGTCACTCCGTTCCCTGACTAGTCCCCGCTACGTTCTCATTTCTTGAAGAGAACAATGAAAACAAAAGGGTGAGCTCAACTAGCCCAGTAAGAAATATTATGAAAGATAATACAAAATAAATTATCATTAGCCTTCAACAGTGTTAAACTAATAAAATATAGCAAACATCAAGTTTAACTGCAGCGGAACAAGCAATCCATTAGAAGAGTCAAGTAGAGAATAAAATCTACTATCTTCTATGATTTAAAAGGTTTTTTTATGACTTTTATCGCTGGGACTCAGCTTAATAAATAATTTACATCATCCCTGCACTACGGCCAAGGATATTCATTAATGGTCATGATCATGCCAACAACTGTCTATCAATGCACTACAGGCCCACGAGGACTTTTCCCACATCATTCGTAACATTACGGTCATGATTACACCGAATAATCCCTGGTCATAATCATACCAAGTCCATCTATGCACTACAGGCCACAGATGACTTTTAACATAATATAAACATGAGGATGATGACAATGATATAAGAATTCAATAAAACAAGTTCAAGAATTAATTAATCCAGGAACTATTAACGTCTAAATTGTCAACATGATACTGCTTTGTAGAGTAAAATTCAAGAATGCTCAGAAGAATATTTTCATGAAAAGATACTGGATGAAGCGCAAATATCAAGGATATTTCACTAATTTCATAGAGTATAGAAGTCAAAACTTCAACCAACTGAATAAAATAACGAATGGAATAACAAAAGAAATCACCATGCATGCGGTACTTCGCATAGACAAGTTATTCTAATAGAATAATAAGTAATGGAACCAGGTCAGTCGAAATTCACACCGACAGGATGTTCCAACAGAATAATAATAAAGACGGAACCAGGTCCGGCGTAAAACCCACAGACAAGATATTCCAACAGAATAATAATAAAGACGGAACCAGGTCCGACGTAAAACGCACAGACAGGATATTCCAACAGAATAATAATAAAAATGGAATAATAAAAGAATGTCACCAAGTATAGGGTAGTCCGCGTATACTGATTATTCCAGCAGAATAACAAAGAATGAAATAACAGAAGTTCTCTTCATGAATACAAAAGAAATAACACTCCTTACCGTAAAATAAACTGAATATAAGAGTAGGGAAGGAGCAAGATACTTTTCTATAGCTTCTCTATAATTTCTCTCTCTAGAGTTTCAGTAAATTCGTAAAAAATAATGAAGGAATAATCTTCTATTTATAGAAGAATAGAAATGATACTATTTGGAAATAATCACAGGCGCACAGTGTTTTAAAATTAAACGAATTCTCAGCTCCAACGTTTTTTTCAAAGAGTTAGCCAATGAGGAAAAACTACACATGCCAAATTAAGTCTTGACCAATTAAAAGAAATCCTAATTCACAAGCTAGCAATAATAATACATAATTTGACAAAAATTTGGCCAAAACCCGTGACTTTCAAAATCCCCCCCCCCCATGTTATCATAATTCAACACGTCACTTTCATATATATATATATATATATATATATATATATATATATATATATATATATATATATAAAAACAAAATTGAGTGACTTCTCACATAAGCATCAATAATCAATATCGTGTGCTACTATACAACCACGCGTATTACTGTACTTTTAACACCGGGTATTTCAACAGTTATCGTTAAACTTTCGCCGTTATTTTTATAAAGTATTTTTGTCATTTTCTCAATCCGAGAATAATTTCGTTGCGGGGTCCACCAATGATTGTACCATCATACGAATATTCCTCGACAAAAAGAATATTCCCCGACCAATCGAATATTATATAGCAACTTGCGTACTTTGTAAAATTTATAAATATTACCCACAACTATAACATTATATCAATTTCACTCCATAATATTCAAAAATGATATTTATAAAAAATTCATCTTTATTTATAAAAGTTGGGGTCTTACAGAAGAAGTCTTAACTGCCATGGAAGATGGGCCATACGCGACCGATATCAACACATACAACATCATGATCAACACCTATGACCGGGCGGGATTTTTTGAGAAAATGGAGGAACTTTTCCAATCACTTCCAGCCAAAAGATTGAAACTAGACAATGGACTGCTCTTGGTGTTTGTGACAGAGAGAAGTGTTCAATGTGTTCCTTTAAATACTGGATGATGGTAACCAAACCTTCATATCAATGTAACCAAACTTTCATATCAAAGTAACCAATCAACCTCCACACTTTCAATTTTTTTCTTAGTGCAGTTGGTAATCAAATCTTCAGATCAAGCTAAGCAAACTTTCATACCAGGGTAACAAAACCTTCATACCAAGGTAATCAATTCACATCCACACTTGCAGTTTTTTTATAGTGCAGTTGGTAGCCAAACCTTCAGACTAAGGTAACCAATTCAATTTTATTAAGTTACCAATTCAAACATCATTCATACAAAGGTAACCATTTTATTATTTATGAGTAAAAAATAGTTATAAAAAAAATTTAAGAACATTAAAAGTTACATCTATTTATTTTTAAATTTTTTGTAGGGCGAATCTTCTTCTTATTCTCATTAGCGTTTTGGACAACGGAGATTCGCGGCGGTGTAGCGGCGAAGTATGTGAGGTATAGCGGCGGACTATTATTTCAAATTGTATGTGAGGAAGATGAAGATTTGAATTTGAATTATTATTTTGAATTTGAATTTATTTTTGTTGTTAGATCCAAATATTTGAATTTGAATTATTAATTATGACAGTTATTTGTCCTTAATTTTAGGTTTCTTTATTAATGTGAATTGTACTATTTTTGTAATATGGGTCCTAATTACACTCTTTTTGTAATTATTTGATTGATGCACTTTTCTTGTAATTACTTTCTATTTGTTGTATACTTATGTAAAGAACCCGGGGTTTAATGTAGTGATTATACTGGGCTTGATTATTTTTCTTAGGATTTCCGGCCTGCAAAGCTTAGAATATTTCCCCATGGGGCTCGTATCTTTGGTGAAAGTAAGACTGTAAAATAAACAAACAGTTCGGACTCGATTCGTACTCGCTCGACTTGAAATATAAATGATTCAAATATGAACAAATTTTAAAGTTCGATAGAATACTCGAACCTCCTCAAATTTTAATTTTCTATTGATACTCGGATCATATTCGTTCGAAAAATTCAAACTGCTCGAGTTCGATTCGAAATCGTGATCGACTCGGTAGCTAAACGAGCTTTAATCAAACCTTATTTTATATTCGATAAATTTTGTGAATCAAATTTGAGCAACTCAATACTCGATTCGACTCAATTCATTTACACCCTTCGTGAAAGGAAGTTTGGACTGTGGAGGACAATTAAAGTATCTAACTTTGTATTTCTTGCAAGGGCAATATTTATAAGAATATTATTTAAAATTAAATAATTTTACTCAAACATGTTTTTGTGAACTGATGAGTAAGAATATTATTTAAAATTGACTTACTTATATATTCAAGCCAAAATTAGTTTTCAAAGTTAATTAATTTAATTTACGTGTGAATTAAGTTGTTAACGATTAAACTAACAAACATCGAACATCTTTATTCCTTTAGGCTATATTTGTTTGCAAGGATTATAATCCCGGAATTATAATATTTAGAATTATATGGGTATGTTTGATTTGTAGCGATAGCATTTAGTGTGTTTGGATCTAAATATAGTATTTGTGAGCTAAATAATATAAGTTGTTTATAAAATATATATTAAAATAGAGTAATTAATACAGGGGTCTCAATTTCTTGGTGTTAAAGAAGTATACCAAAGACTAAAAATTATTAAAATGTTTAATATCTCATCATTTGAGATCCAAACTAAAAATTCGAAATCCTTTACATTACCCATTAAAGATATTACATTTCGAAGTTGGGGCCTATATTAAGAGGGTAAGTAGGGAAAAAAATTAATTAATTTTTGCTATTAAACGTTTGTATTGATTTTGATATCAGATAAACTAAAAAAAAATTTAATCACGGTAATAGAATACGTGTTCTATTACATACGATCATAAATAATTTATGTTAATTATTAAATGTCGCCTTATGTGAATACATTATAAATTTTTTAAAAAGAATTCACACATTATTATTCTATTTTATCACTTAGGTCATGTTTATTTATAAAAAAAATATATTTGAAATTAGACTATTTGTCTTAATTCAACATTGTTTTGGATTATTTTATCCCACGATAAGGGATTAACAATCCGACACATGAACTATTTTTTATCATTCCTAAGCCTATTTATGACAGATTATATAATATCATGATGAATGTGAGATTAATAGTCTCCTCATTTTAAGCTATCAATTAGTTTTATGGGATTAATAATCTCACATTAAAGGATTATTAGTCCATCGTCAAAGGATTAAATAGTTCGAAATAGTACTCCTTCCGTCCCAGGATAAAAGTCTTGGTGAGCTTTTCACGCATATTAAGAAGATGAATGAAATGACAAAAATTGTCCATAATAATGTCATTAAATATGGAGAGAGAATTAGAATAGGAAAAGTATGAGATATTTAATGTTACGTGTATAATAGAAAAATATGTGTAAAAGTTTGGTTATTAAAGAAAAATAGACATTTAATATGGGACTACCCAAAATAGTAATAAAGATTTTTATCATGAGACGGATGAAGTATTTAATTAAGAGAAATAATTTAATTCTAAATATAATTTTTATAAACAAATAAGACCTTAGAATTAGGTTATGACTAAATTTATGATTTGTCGACATATGTATTATTTTTTTAGAGCAAATATTTTTGGAGAGACGGATAGGATATTTAATTAATTTTTGAAAAAAAAATACAAAGAAGTGTAATAAACCGTGACAATGGGTGGGTGTTGTATACATTTATGAACCAAGAGAAAAAAACAGAGGAAGGTCCGAAAACGTAGGTTGATCCAGATAAAGAGAGAGAAAATAATTGGAGACAAATAATGAATTTAGGAGGATTATATGAGAGCTTGTGAATTGTTCTTCGTTGGGAAGTTAATTAGTTGTACAGAATCATTTTATTTACTACAATTAGTAGTAGTATCAATCAATTATTAGGACTATAATTTTAGCAATTCTGGAAAATCTCTCTGTAATTTAAGGAGAACGTAAGAACTTCCTCTTTTCACCTCCGAAGCTCCCAACCTCCATTAATGGCCTCCTGATCATTCTTACCTCCTCCATCCCATTCAGGTTCAATTTTCTTTTCTCTGTTTTTCTTATTAATCTGAATCTGCATGATTTTAATTGGATTTTTATGTTATTATTGATATTTATTATTTATTTCGTATTTATGTCATGGACACATGATGTATTTACGTCTGCATTTTTCTTTATATGAATTGATGCATAATTGCACCTTAATTGGATCTAAAAGGGTTGGAATTTCACCATGGCAAATGAATATTTTAAAGTTATCTCTAATTTACTGATATCTGTTAAGTTGTCAGATCTAAACCATCAAAGTTAACTACATTGTGATACAGGGGTTAAATAAAGGATCAGGTGCATACCCCTTTATTTAACCTACCTTGCTCACTACGACCGGGCGACGGTTCGGTCCGTCGCGTATATCAGAGAACCGTCGTCTTAGCTTTTAGTGACGCATCGAATCGTCACTATAACATATAAACCGTTTATTTATTCTATAGCGACGGTCCAAACCGTCGCCCGGCCAGTCGCTATAAAGGTGTATGTAAAATAAAGGGGTATGCACTAAAAACAGACCGTCTCTTTCTATTTACTTTTTCCCTTGAATTTATATTGCCTTGGGAAAAATTTTAGGTAAAGTTTATGTTTTCAATTTTACAATTAGTTTTATACCAAGGATAAAACTTTAAAAAGTATGTGAAACCTCATGTTATAAAATAATAATACAGTGATGAGTCTGATGAGATGAGACTTAATTATCTGGAACGGATCGAGCATATAGAATTCAACCTCTGGATTCTCTTGAATAACTAGGCATTGAGCAGCAATGGGTGACAATGGGGGAAGCAAGGTGACCGGGATTCGCCACATCGTCAGGCTCAAGGAAATTCTACAGAAGTGGCAAAATGTGACACTGAGTTCAAAGGGGAATAATGGCCCCTCCTCTAAGGAATCAACCCATGGCGGGATTTCCCCAGCAATTAGCAAGAGGTTGAGGGGATGCAATGTGTACGTTGATTCGGATGAGGAAACCTGCCAAAGCCCTGAACCGCCCCATGATGTTCCCAAAGGGTACTTGGCGGTTTATGTTGGTCCGGAGCTTCGGAGGTTTATCATTCCTACTAGTTATCTTAGTGATCCATTGTTTAAGGTCTTGCTGGAAAAGGTTGAGGAGGAGTTTGGGTTTGATCATAGCGGCGGCCTCACCATTCCATGTGAGATAGAGACCTTCAAGTACCTCCTTAAGTGCATGGAGAATCATCAGAAGAAGGACCACGGCAAACATGACAATGGTAACTCCTCTTTTCCCTCTTCTAGTTGATTACTTGTAATTTGAATCATCCAACTTAAAACCAATTCAATTTTCACCAACCCAAGAAATATTGATGTAAAACACCCGAAATCTGGAAGAACAAAAAAATAATTCTGGAGCAGCTCAAAATTCAGAACATCCCCCCTTCTTTAGCACACATGTAATCACCATCACTTACGCTAAATCACATGGTGACTAATTACAAGATTTCCGTTGTTTCTTTTTTCTTGAATGCTATTCTAAACACTTGTAAGTCCGTGCTGATTTTGCAGCTGGGAGATCATTAACCGTTGAGGAGTAAGTAACCACCGTGGGTCTTAGGATTCCCAAAATTATTTAGGGCTTATTTTCTGGTGTAAAGCAAGGCCTCCTTGTATGCAGAAATGGCATTTCTCTTAGCATTTTTTAGCCAGGCTTGTTGGCAAAAATTGTCAGAGCACTAAGCAATTATGGGTCATTTTTGTCTTGTTTTGAAGGTTGTCCTACATTTGATGTTTGAGATTGAAACTGAAACAAATTTTATTATTGTTCAGCAAGAATGTAACTATTTTTATGCTTCTGACAAAAGATTTACCCACATAGTATTAATTCTTTAAATATATATGTTCACACTTTGTCGATATTAAGCATATTTATGGGTGTCATATTGTTTATTTTCCATGGTCCGTCCGCTAATAGATTTCTGATATTATTTTACACTACGTAGTCGTATTTATTTATTTCTGCTGTCCAAAATTATGAGATTTTAGGGTTGTAGCCCACATTTACTCCACCCTAGTGTCAGTGTGCTTAAATTATTTGGATGTTAGTTTCCTAGTATTCTTGATGGTTCAGCTATGTGATAAATTCCAGCCACACTAGTTCATATTCAGGAAAAGGTTTTTATTTTATGCTATGGAGATGATCGATTTTTCTCTCTCTAAAACTGCACATGTTCTCAACATGGTGGTGTTAGAAAATAGTTTAGTTTATGATAAACAGGGAATCATATATGTTGCTTATGTAATGCTATGTTTATGTAATGCTAAAGACTAGTCAACAGAGAATCATATCAATTCTTCCATGTGGCATAGAGATTTATTATGGACGAAACACAAAGTAAAATATAGGCGTTTCCTTGTTTGTGGGGTCAAAAAGATAGAAAGACCCATTTTTGAGATTTGATGATTTGATTTTCCTTGATACTTTTACTACCAAAATGAGTTTCATTTATTATTTTTTATTTCATAAACAGACTCCTCTTTTAATTGATATTATTATAAAATTACATAATATACTCAAGTTTGTCATCATAATATAATTATCATATCGTTATTATTATTAAGCTGACTACTAAGAGATTGTTTGCTTAGGACTGACGATCAGCCATTCAGTACGTTTGTTTTAGAAAAAAATCGTCCAAATGGTGTAGTATCATTTTTTTGGTTGAATGGGCTGAACGAAGTTTTTTTTTTTACAATATTAACTATTATATTAAATAAATTTACAATAATTTTGAATTTTTTTAGATGGGTAAAATAATACAAATCTGTTATTCAGATGTTTCAAATATGTCAATTATCAAATAACTTATTTTATTTAGATTCAGATTCAGCTCATTCAGATTCATTCCGTTTTTATCAAACATTCTCTAAGAGGCGGTTTGATAACAATTTAAGGAGTTTGAATGGTCTCGCATCTGATTCGGTAAGTCATTAAAACTGTTTGTTTGAGTAAATATTAATCTGAATAGGGTTGCAAGAATCTGACCGAATCAGGCTGATTTATGTGACTTATTCGGTTAGCTACTTAGTTGAATGAACTTTTTATTTAAAATTACTATTAGTGGTGCCAAGGCAAAGCCAATCTATTGATATTGGAATTGATTATAAGAGTTTGTGCTCAAATGTAATGTAAATGTTTGTGTTCTCTGAGGTAAGGAATTGTAGAAATAAAGAATTTAAGTAATTTATAACTATTATTTATTCTTTTTAATTATAAAATAATGTACATGATCATCAATAATTAGTATATATATATATGAAAAAATTGTTCAAAAGTTCAATCAGTTGTGTGTTATAAGGATGTACATATATTCATAAATCATAATTATCAAAAGGTTGTTACAAAAAGTTGAGGGATAATTATGCGCATTCAAGCAACCAAATCACTAAAGTTACTCACTGTCATATCAAGCCATAAAGTCATTCGTTTATTGAAAAACGGATGTCAAGTTTTCTTAGTCCATGTCATAGATTTAAATAAAAATATGTCTAGTGAATTTCCTGAAGAACTTCTTGACCTACCCCCAGAGCGTGAAATCGAATTTTGTATTGACATTGAACTCGATACAAAACTCATTTCTAAAACCCCATATCAAATGACTCATATTGAACTTCAGGAGTTAAAAACCCAACTACAGGAATTGTTAGACATTGGTTTCATTTGTCCTAGTACATCTCCTTGGGATGCTCCTGTTTTATTCGTAAAGAATAAAGATGGGAGTATACGACTTTGCATTGGCTATCGGGAGTTGAACCATATCACCATAAAAAATAGGTACTAGTTACCTCGCATTGATGACATGTTTGACCAGTTGCGAGGTGCTAAATTCTTCTTAAAGATCGATTTTCGTTCCGAATATCATCAGTTAAAGATTAAAACTGATGACATTCCAATGACCAATTGCGAGGTGCTAAATTCTTCTTAAAGATCGATTTTCGTTCCGAATATCATCAGTTAAAGATTAAAACTGATGACATTCCAAAGACTGCTTTCAGGACTCGGTACGAGCATTATGAATTCCTATAAAGGAGTTAGTTCCAATTTTATTCGAAGATGCATATCCTGAGAAATTACTTATGTGGATTTTAGTTTAAAAGAGGAACTCGTTCAATTCCTGAGAAATAATAAGAATGTGTTTGCTTGGTTAGTAGCTGATATGTCAAGAAATGATCCTCAATTTATAAATTATTGTTTACAAGTTGAATACAAACTCGAAAATGAGATCTACAAAACAAAAGAAGAAAAGTTTTGCACCAAAATTAAGGTTATGGAGGTTTAGAATTAAAGTTATGAAGGCCGGAATTAAGGCTATAGAGCTCTTAATTAAAGTCATGGAGACTAGAATCAAGGTCATGAAGGCCTAGAATCAATTCCATAGAGGCCAATTAGCGTCATGGGCGCTAAGAAATAAGGCTATATAGGTCAGAATTAAGTCTATAGAGGCTATAATTAATGTGGTGAAAGCCAAAATGAAGGCCATAAAGGCATATAATCAAGTTCATGAAGGCCTAGAATCAAGTCCATAGAGGCCAATAATTTAGGTCATGGAGAACAGAATTAAAGCCATGAATGCCAAGAATTAACAACATGAACACCAAGAAATAAGACTATGTAGGTCAGAATTAAGGCTACATAGACCCAGAATTGAAGTTATATATATAGGTCAAGAATTAACATCATGGACATTCTAAAAGAACACTATGGGGACTTTAAATTAGTGTTGTGGACACAGAAAAAAAACTATTATTATTTATCTACTCTCTTAAAAATATATTTTTAAAGAAGTAGAGGTCAGGGGGCGCAAATGATGCGAGTTAAAATAACCTACAAATGACAAGTTATCATGTGTTATTTCTAGAACCCTATTAATGAAGGGTAATATAATAATTTTGATCACTGAGTATTCTAGAAACATATTACATCCAATAAATAATACAATTCCCAACAAACTTGAGTAGTTAAAAATTGACAACCAAAAAGAACTCTAAATCCTTGTAGGATTCTAATTCCTAACTCTTGAAAGAGATAACTTTCATGCTATAAATAAGAGATATTTTAGTACACGTATAATTTTCTCCCTATATATCAACGATCTGACTTAAACATCGGAGAGTCTTAGATAAGAGCGACTCTTTTTCATCAACTTTTTAGCTGCTTCTTGTTCAACAGTGACTGACTATCAATTTCTTTTCCTTTTTCTTTTACCTTTCCCCAAAAAAAATTTGGAAAATACTAATTGGGCCACTACGTTATGAATCAGTAGAAGCAAACTTTTACTGACAAATTGGGGCTCAAGCCCAAAGTTGAACATTTCTTTCTAAACCCTTTTAGCACATTGAATTAGTTAGGGGAATGCCACAGCCGAACGAGACTAATTCATTTGCTAAGGCCAAAAATGTTTTTGGGCAATGAGGACTACCACTAATCAACTATATGTCATCCATTTTAGAATGAATATATTTATCTACACACTTCAATTATACATCCAAAAATATATTTAATTTAAATATAAAATATTTCTCAACTCGTATACGGTAGTTAACGTAAAATCATTCATTTGGAAAAGCTCTACTAAACTTGGAACAAAAGAGGTGATATTTAATAAATTAATAATAAAAAAAATGTTGTTAAGCCCGAGCGTGAATCAACTGATAAAGATTAATTTTAAAAAAAAGAAAAAATTTATGAGTGATAGCTCGAGATTTTTGGGGGTTGACCATGAGTAAAACTCGTGTTCACCCCTACATAGATAATATTTGAATATATATTTTTTCCTTGTCCCCGTCAAAATTTTGAAACATAAAAATTGTTATAAAATAAAAAAGAGAGAAAACAATACAAAAGAAAAATATTTTTTCTTTTTAAAAAAATGTAATTCTTACTAGCTTGGGTATCCGAACATTTTACAAGGGGACTATATGCTACGTTTAGATTGAAGTAATAAAGGTGGGAATGAAATGACTCATTTTTATGAAATAAAAAAAATTGTGCTTGGTTGCGATTAGAATGGATTGAATCATTATTTTTTTTTTTGCTATTTTGGACTAAAATTTAACATTTTTGCCCAAGATTTCATGCTCAAATCTTTGAGTAATTTTTTTTATCATTGAGCCATGAGGGTCTCGAGGGAAGGAGAGTATGGAATAACTCATTCCAACTAAAATAGAATTAATCATTCCAATCTCCATTCCATTCCTTCAATTCAAACTAGAAATACAAAAACACTTTGCAAAAGTATTTTCCACTGGGTACAATCAGAGTCTACTCAAAATTCATAGAAATAATAGCAATTGTCAATTTGTCATTGCACCATTTTGCCTTTGGGATTGCGTTTGGATTCTAAATATATTTCTCAACTTTTTTCTACCCGGCTGGGATTGCGTTGGAGCACTGTTTTGAAATACGGACCGGACCGGTTCAATCGGTTGAATTGAGAACGATTATATGTTCAGATCGATTTAGTCTGATTGTGTGAAACCCCAGATTTTATGAATAAATATTTAATTTTTCTCGAAATAATTTTTTTTATATTAATGTGTGGATTTGATATAATAGTTATGGGTAGTATTTATAAATTTTGCAAAGTATGCAAGTTGTCATATTATATTCAATTGGTCGGAGAATATTCTTTTTGTCGGGGAATATCCGTACGACGGTACAATTATTGGTGGACCCCACAACGGAATTATTGTCGGATTGAGAAAACGACAAAAATACTTTATGAAAATAACGGCGGAAGTTTTACCGTTGATACTGTTGAACTACTCGGTAGTAAAAGTACAGTAATACGTGTGGTTGCATAGTAGCACACGGTATTAATTATTAATGCTTATGTGAGAAGTCACTCAGTTTGATTCCATTATTGTCAGTTAATAATATGAATTATTTAGCGATAATGACGTTTTGTTTTATTCGTATTATTAACGTAATAAAACAGAAACATCTTTTTATATAAAACAGAATACTTTATTAAAGTTATTCTATAAATAGAATATATTATATTTTATTTAAAAGATTTTTCTTTAAATATGGACCATCAGATTAAAGTAATCAATCTGGACCGTTCATGGATTAGTTACTATGCATTCCATTTTCCTATAAATAGAAGCTCATTCCTTCATTATTTCTTACGAATTCACTGAACTCTAGAGAGAGAAACTATAGAGAGAAACTATAGAGAGAGAGAAGAAGAGTATTCTGCTACTTAACTACTTCCTTACTTCAGCTCTTCTTTAAAACGGTAGGGAATATTATTTCTTTTATATTCATGAAGAGAACTTCTGTTATTCCATTCGTTATTATTCTGTTGGAATAACCAGTATACGCGGTCTACCCTATACTTGGTGACATTCCTTTATTATTCTGTTGGAACATCCTGTCTGTGTGTTTTACACCGGACCTGGTTCCGTTTATTATTCTGTTGGAACATCCTGTCTGTGTGTTTTACACCGGACCTGGTTCCGTTTTTATTATTATTCTGTTGGAACATCCTGCCTGTGTGTTTTACACCGGACCTGGTTCCATTATTTATTATTCTGTCGGAATATCCTGTCTGTGCGTTTACGCCGGACCTGGTTCCATTATTTATTATTCTATTGGAATAACCTGTCTGTGCGGTCTATCGCATGCATGGTGATTTCTTTTGTTATTCCATTCTTTATTGTACTCAGTTGGTTAAGTTTTGACTTCTATACTCCATGAAATTTGTGGAATATCCTTGATAGTTGCGTTTCATCCAGTATCTTTTCAAGAAAATATTCTTCTAAGCATTCTTGAATTTTACTCCACAATGCAGTATCATGTTGACAATTTGGACGTTGTTAATTCCTGGATAAATTAATTCTTGAACTTGTTTTATTGAATTCTTATATCATTGTCATCATCCTCATGTTTATAAAATGTTGAAAGTCATCTGTGGCCTGTAGTGCATAGATGGACTTGGTATGATTATGACCAGGGATTATTCGGTATAATCATGACCGTAATGTTACAAATGATGTGGTAAAAGTCCTCATTGGCCCGTAGTGCATTGATGGACAGTTGTTGGCATGATCATGACCATTAATGAATACACGAATATCCTTGGCCGTAGTGCAGGGGTGATTCGATGATGTGGATTATTTTATTAAGCTGAGTCTCAGCGATCGCAGTGTTGAAAAACCTTTTAAATCATAAAAGATAGTAGAGTTTATTTTCTACTTGACTCTTTTAATGGATTGCTTGTTCCGCTGCAGTTAAACTTGATGTCTATTATATTTTATCAGTTTAACATTGTTGAAGGCTAATGATAATTTATTCTGCATTATCTTAGTCATAATATTTCTTACTGGGCTAGTTGAGCTCACCCTTTCTTTCACTGTTCTCTTCAGGAAATGAGAACGTAGCTGGGACAAGTCGGGGTACGGAGTGATGGTCCGAATGATAGTATTAGTTAGTAGTCCTCACTATTCTATGTAATGGTGTGTTAATAAATGTAATGAGGACTCCTTTTGAGTATGAATACTCTCTAGAAGATAATATTTGTATTCAAACTCACAGTTTATGTTTTGTCGTATTGTACACGACAGGTGTATTAATCAGTTGTATTTGTATTCTGTATTATGTATCTGACGACCCAAGATGGGTGATGTATACCTAATTTTGGGGGCGTTACAGTTGGTATCAAAGCTTAGGGATATGATCCCTGGCTAGGATGTGAGAATAGAACTAGGAGGGGAGAGACGGGGAATTCCTTCGCTAGTATGACCTACCTAAGTTTATTTGCATGGTATTTAATTGGTCGGTCATAACATAAGGATAATATATGACATATCAATTAATTTTTATTTTGTGGCAGTATCTGAAAATGGCATCCGAGAATGTTGAGAATAGCAATGGAGCACAGACGACTGTTGATTCACCACACATCAATAATCATGATAATGTGCATCAGGAAGGTGTCAATCCTCATGCAAACAACAACACTGACCAAATGATGAATGATCAAATGTTCAGAGGCTTTATGCAATTCATGCAACAACAGGTGAAAGCGGCTCCTGTCCACAACGTAGGTGGAAATACTGAAAACTCTCAGGCGGTCACCGCTAAACAGTTTAAGGAGCTGGGACCACCGGAGTTTAAGGGAGAACCCAAACCACTTGTAGCTGAAACATGGATAAAGCAGATCACCAAGATATTTGATGTCTTGGGTTGCTCCGAGGAGCAAAAGGTTCCCTTTGCCGCCTTTATGTTGCGAGGAGAGGCAGATTACTGGTCGGAATCGATAAAGCGTACTCAACCTGCCGCACTGAAGATGTCTTGGGAGAAGTTCCAAGATCTGTTTAACGACAAATACTTTCCCGAGAGTATTCGTCACATGAAGGAGGTGGAGTTCATCAAATTGGAGCAGAATAATATGACCGTGTCGTAGTACGAGGCAAAATTTGCGGAGTTATCCCGGTTTGCGTCCCACCTGGTGGATAATGAAGAAAGAATGACGCGGATGTTTTTAAGAGGTTTGAAGCCGGAGATACGTCAACATCTTGTTTCTCATAAACTGTGTTTGTATTCAGATGTTGTAAATAGGGCTCAGTTGGTGGAGCGCGATAACGAGACAACGCAGCCAAAAGAGAGCAGCCGGCAAAATGATAATACTAGTGAAAGCAGTCATCGAAGCGGTGACAACAAGCGTGGAGGGAATCAACATGCCAGAAATGGTAACCACTTCGGTGGTAATCAGGGCCAAAATAATAAGAATGAGCATTTCAAGAAGAGGAGATTCAACAATGATGGAAAGACGTCAACACCAGCACCTGTCGTTAATGAAGGAGAACGATCACCTATCATATGTTTCAAATGCGGAGGGGAGGGGCACATCAGTCCAAACTGCGCGATGCCGTCCAAAGCATGTTATAATTGTGGAAGAGAAGGTCATTTAGCCCGATTTTGTCGTTTACCGAAGACAAATTCAGATAGGATGGAGGCACCAAAGACCGTCCCAGAAAAGCCAAAGCCAGTAGTTTAAGAGAGAGTATTTTTTTTTCGTGACGAGGAACCTGAATAAAATTATCACGGGTATGTTAGTCATAAACTCTTGCGAAGTCTATACCGTGTTAGATACCGGTTCTACTCACTCTTTTATTTCACCTAGTTGTGTTAAATGTTTGAAGTTAACTCCGGAGAACTTAGACTTTGATATGTCTATTTAAACTCAGTTGGGAGAAACCTTCGTTACCTCTACTATTTATAAATCTTGTTCAAATCAACACTTTCACGTTACCTGTCGATCTTATCTCTTTGAAAATACTTGCCTTTGATGTGATTTTTTTTGAAACGATTGGTTCACTACTCATCATGCTTCTCGTAAGGTTGTTAGCTTTCATATTCCTAACCAACCTGTTATGCAAATTCAAAGTAACCAAACCACTAAAGTCAATCATTGTCATATCAAGCCATAAGTAAAAATCCCCGTTCCTTTCGCTGTTGACTTCCTGGTGTGGAATGCACCGAAGCTAGACTTTCCGTAGGAGACGTTGTAAATGATGATGGCAAGTTGATAGGTATCAATGTGACGTGTTATCCAAGTCTTGGATGAGGGTCACAGTTTTGAACAATATTTCTATTGTTAATAAATTTCTTGACGTATTCTTGAAGACTTCTTAGCCTACCCCAGAGCGTAAAATTGAATTTTGTATTGACCCCAGTACAAAACCTATTTCTTAAACCCTCAAATATTTCTTCAACTAAAACGAACGTATTATGCGCCAAAGACGTTGGCTCGAGCTGTTGAAGATTACGATCGTACCATTCAATAACATCGTGGAAAAGTGAACGTGGTAGCTGACGCGTTGTGTAGAAGATCGTATACGGTTACAAGTGTGAATATTCGAACCCACGTGAAGATAACGAATATACGATTAAAATCGACTTTAATCGATAAAGTTAAAGCCGCTCAAGCTACATACTAAGAGCTGATAAATGTGAAGAAGAATGTTCAAGAGTGCGTTATTCTAGAAGCAAGAATCGACGAAGAGAGGAAATCTCAACTCTCGATTTAATTGGCCCATTTGAAATCCTCGATGAAGTAGGAACTGTGGCCTATAGACTCGTTTTACCACCAAGTATGTTGCGTGTTCAGAATATTTTTTTACGTATCGATGTTACGTAAATATGTGGACGACCCGAACCGCATTATTAATTTAGAACCGGACGAAATAGCGAAAGATTTAACGTATGAGGAGATACGTGTTAACATCTTGGATAAGAAGGATCATATTCGATGCTTAAAGGTTATACCTCAAGAGTTAGAATTTGAAGTGAAGTCAAGGTATCCTCACATGTTCGGCATACCAAATACGTACGTAAATTTCGAGGGCGAAATTCTATAAGGAGGGGAGATTGTGAAACCCCAGATTTTATGAATAAATATTTAATTTTTCTCGAAATAATTTTTTTTATATTAATGTGTGGATTTGATATAATAGTTATGGGTAGTATTTATAAATTTTGCAAAGTATGCAAGTTGTCATATTATATTCAATTGGTCGGAGAATATTCTTTTTGTCGGGGAATATCCGTACGACGGTACAATTATTGGTGGACCCCACAACGGAATTATTGTCGGATTGAGAAAACGACAAAAATACTTTATGAAAATAACGGCGGAAGTTTTACCGTTGATACTGTTGAACTACTCGGTAGTAAAAGTACAGTAATACGTGTGGTTGCATAGTAGCACACGGTATTAATTATTAATGCTTATGTGAGAAGTCACTCAGTTTGATTCCATTATTGTCAGTTAATAATATGAATTATTTAGCGATAATGACGTTTTGTTTTATTCGTATTATTAACGTAATAAAACAGAAACATCTTTTTATATAAAACAGAATACTTTATTAAAGTTATTCTATAAATAGAATATATTATATTTTATTTAAAAGATTTTTCTTTAAATATGGACCATCAGATTAAAGTAATCAATCTGGACCGTTCATGGATTAGTTACTATGCATTCCATTTTCCTATAAATAGAAGCTCATTCCTTCATTATTTCTTACGAATTCACTGAACTCTAGAGAGAGAAACTATAGAGAGAAACTATAGAGAGAGAGAAGAAGAGTATTCTGCTACTTAACTACTTCCTTACTTCAGCTCTTCTTTAAAACGGTAGGGAATATTATTTCTTTTATATTCATGAAGAGAACTTCTGTTATTCCATTCGTTATTATTCTGTTGGAATAACCAGTATACGCGGTCTACCCTATACTTGGTGACATTCCTTTATTATTCTGTTGGAACATCCTGTCTGTGTGTTTTACACCGGACCTGGTTCCGTTTATTATTCTGTTGGAACATCCTGTCTGTGTGTTTTACACCGGACCTGGTTCCGTTTTTATTATTATTCTGTTGGAACATCCTGTCTGTGTGTTTTACACCGGACCTGGTTCCATTATTTATTATTCTGTCGGAATATCCTGTCTGTGCGTTTACGCCGGACCTGGTTCCATTATTTATTATTCTATTGGAATAACCTGTCTGTGCGGTCTATCGCATGCATGGTGATTTCTTTTGTTATTCCATTCTTTATTGTACTCAGTTGGTTAAGTTTTGACTTCTATACTCCATAAAATTTGTGGAATATCCTTGATAGTTGCGTTTCATCCAGTATCTTTTCAAGAAAATATTCTTCTAAGCATTCTTGAATTTTACTCCACAATGCAGTATCATGTTGACAATTTGGACGTTGTTAATTCCTGGATAAATTAATTCTTGAACTTGTTTTATTGAATTCTTATATCATTGTCATCATCCTCATGTTTATAAAATGTTGAAAGTCATCTGTGGCCTGTAGTGCATAGATGGACTTGGTATGATTATGACCAGGGATTATTCGGTATAATCATGACCGTAATGTTACAAATGATGTGGTAAAAGTCCTCATTGGCCCGTAGTGCATTGATGGACAGTTGTTGGCATGATCATGACCATTAATGAATACACGAATATCCTTGGCCGTAGTGCAGGGGTGATTCGATGATGTGGATTATTTTATTAAGCTGAGTCTCAGCGATCGCAGTGTTGAAAAACCTTTTAAATCATAAAAGATAGTAGAGTTTATTTTCTACTTGACTCTTTTAATGGATTGCTTGTTCCGCTGCAGTTAAACTTGATGTCTATTATATTTTATCAGTTTAACATTGTTGAAGGCTAATGATAATTTATTCTGCATTATCTTAGTCATAATATTTCTTACTGGGCTAGTTGAGCTCACCCTTTCTTTCACTGTTCTCTTCAGGAAATGAGAACGTAGCTGGGACAAGTCGGGGTACGGAGTGATGGTCCGAATGATAGTATTAGTTAGTAGTCCTCACTATTCTATGTAATGGTGTGTTAATAAATGTAATGAGGACTCCTTTTGAGTATGAATACTCTCTAGAAGATAATATTTGTATTCAAACTCACAGTTTATGTTTTGTCGTATTGTACACGACAGGTGTATTAATCAGTTGTATTTGTATTCTGTATTATGTATCTGACGACCCAAGATGGGTGATGTATACCTAATTTTGGGGGCGTCACAGATTGAACCAGTTTGGTCAACATAGATTGAATCAATTGATCACGACCAGCTAAAATCGGTTAAAGTGACCCGGTAAAACGATTTTTTATTATTTATTTTGTATCAAAAAAATTTAATATTAATATTAAAATTAATCACTTTTAATAATATTGTAACTCAATTTTATTATGTTTTAATTTATAAAAAATAAGATTAATAATATATATTTCTATATATTTATAACGTCACTAATTTAATAACAATTTAATAACTAGTTGAATCACTCATCCATTCATTTCATAATTTTTTGGATTTGATGATACGGTCCGAACACATTGTTTGTTTTGAGACAAAAATGACACAAGCAACATGACAAGAAGAGCTCAGCTAGCCCTCCAACATCAGATATATAACTTGGCCTAGTCGCACGTGGGTTGCTGACTCTTAACTGCTCATCTACCCTATTAGGGAATTACCACTGTTTCAATTCAATCCATACGTATAATTGTCTGCAATCCCAGCTAAAATTTGTACTGATTATCGTAAAATTAATTTCATAATAAATTATTCAATTTAATTAATAAAATACAATTAATTTTGAGTTTCTCACTTATACTAATAAATAATTAGAACCATCTAAAATTTAGAATAAATTTCACCGTCTATTATATTCTCCTTAACCTTAAAAGATAAAAAATTATTCTATTTCACTCTCAGATCCTCCTCCGTTCTTTTTCCTCCCGAACTCGTCCTCTGCCTCCTCTATTCTCTAATGCCGACAATCTCTCCTCCTCTTCGTACGTAGTGCCGGAGACACGAATAGTACGATTAATTAATTAATATAATACTAACACGCAGAGCGAATAATTACTTTCCAACTTATGTATAGATAATATATTAATCAATTGATCAAAATTTATTTGGTCGTAACCATTTGCGAAATAAACATTGTCGAGTTACGCAAATAACATTGTCGAGAGAGAGAGAGAAAAGTAGTGAGTATTATTATGCAAACTGCAACCATGATTGGGGGCATCTTTCTTCCAAAAAGCCGCTAAACCCGGGTGGGGGTCCTCTTATGAATTTTCATTTCTCATCCTAACGTGCGTACGCAAATGAGTATTATCGTGGTGTCGACATTTTTACCAAATTTTATGTCTTCTCCTCTTAATTAAGAGTGTTTCATTCGTCTGTTGAGCTATATATTTTACCTAATAACTAAAGCTTTTTAGATGAAAACCTCACAAGTTATTATTCCCAAAAGCTTATCATAATAATACAAACGCCATTTTGATGGCCAATTCATAAAATCCTTATTCACTTTTTAAAAGTAAATTTAAAATTAATATAAAGTTTACAAAGTCAATAACGGATGAATTATATGTTATCTTAATAAATATACATTTAGTTATAAATTTTTATTTATTTTAATGACTATGTTACTTTGAATTATCAGCCGCCATATCTTCCAAGATCACAGTAATATCAAGCAAGGGGGCATATATATATATATATATATATATATATATATATGAGAAAAATATATGTACACAGTCAGCTATGACGACAATTTTTTTGGCTATAGCGACGGTTTCACCTGTCGCCATAGCTATTCTTGGCTATTGGCTATGGTGTCGGGTGAATCGTCGTCGTAGTTCAAAAAATTTGTCGTCATGTCTTAATGTGTAATACACAGCTGTGTATATATATATATATATATATATATGCCCATGTTTTGGAGACAGCTTAGTTAATAATTATTTTTTAGATAATATTACCCGTGATAAATGCATGCACTTTCGAAGAAAAAATAAATAAATAATGACCCTTCTGCCGGAGCGGAGTGGAGTCGAGTGGGCAAAGCTTTATGGGTGTTGGACATGCATGGCAGCTAAGGAAACGCGTAACAGGTATTAAATCAGTTTTGTAAACAAAACTTCGTGTCTTCCACCAAGTCTAGTAGTATTAGAGTATGAATAATACATCTTCAAAAGTGTAATAATCAAATCAAAAGCTTTTATCTCTAACAACCCAATCATTAGTATACTAACTAAACTATATATACACATCACTTAATTCCCTTTACATTCAGAATGTTATTAAATTATTTGAGTTTTTTTAATCAATAATATAAAAAATAAAAAAATATAATCAATGGAATATGTGTGTGCCTTTACAATATATACTTGTTTGACTTTCTGTCTATATATATATATATATATATATATATATATATATATATATATATATATATATATGTAATATGAAACAATTATTCGCAGCTTCTTTGTTATGAGATTGATCGATAATAATTAAGAAAATCATGTGGCTTTTCTTGATTATAAATGCCAATTCAAAAGCTAATGTCAATGTGTGTGTGGTGGGCGGTAGATTAGGCCTAGCTGAATACATCAACATAACACGACTAGATTATAGAGTATCATTAATTCTTATATGGAAATTATAAGAAAATTTAAACTATCACAGCTGTGCATTACACAGTAGGGCTGTGGCGACGGATTTTCGCGATGGTTCACCTGTTACTATAGCCCATAATAGCTATGGCGACGGGCCTGGGCTATCGCAACGGTTCAGACCATATGACAACGAATTTAGCGACGGTTTTGTCCGTCGCTAAATTCTAGCTGACAGAATTAAAAAAATTTGATCAATTATGCCCCCATTTAGCCCAAGCGGATGAAGCGAAAGCACATTCAATCTATATTCAGGATGTTAATTCCTTTGTTAATGATAGCATAGTGCCAAATGTTAGAAGGGTTGAATGTTCATCTTCTGAGCCATTAGATCCAAATGGGAGTAGCTAGGCACGTGTCTACAGCTCCTGTTATTCAGCAAGTAAACTTCAATCTCTGTTTCACTCGCAGGCTGGTCAAACTGTAAGTACTAAAGTTGCTGAGAGAACACATCGACTTTGTCCTTTATCTTCTCAACTTTTTCCTTTCAAACACAACTTCATCTCGATCTTTTTGAGAGAGGCTATTGGCTGCTAGAAAAACTTGTTGAAGCTTTTGCAAGTTCTAATTTACAATAATAGATCTTTCAGAGCTAGCATTCTCTAGATGAGGATCATCTTGATCCATTCAGTCCTCTTGAGAGGCATTACGCATATCCAGACCATCAGCATCCACCGAGACATGAGATTGAATTTCTAAGTCATCTATAGATCTAGAAAGTTCAAAACTAGGGGTATTTCCATTTGACAAATGATTAAAACTAGAATATCTAGCGAACGTTGTTCACAAAATTTGTCCATTTTTGATCAATAACAAATACATGCTATAAATCATTGTCATAGATGTTGTACGTTAATTCAGGACCCTGGCCCAACTAGTATTTCCTATTAGCTTAAAAATAGATGAATAAACAGTAAAATTATAGAGATTGCTTAATCATAGCATGTTAAACATTGCCGCGCCAAATTTGTAATTTAATTAATCCACTCAAGATCTTTCATAGAATGCATTTTTATAGGCTAGCTAGCTACATAACATCCAGTTAAAATAGCCTTCAAATGGCTGTTAATTAGGAACGTGGAAATAATGAATTTTAGAATTTCATAGACCGGAAAAAAATTTACTACTTTTGCTTTGTTCCTTTTGATTGTTGCCATTTACATGCATAATCTGCTGCCTCCATGAACAAATCACCAGCAAGCATCACCAACATTTTTGATCCCACGATTAGACATATTATGATTTCATTAGCAACGACTGATGTGCATAATAATTTTTACCCGACTATTACAATATATATATATACACACACACGTCCCCTTCTCTAGCAAACTAAAAGCGAACCGGATATAGTGACGATTTTTTGAACTATAACGATGGTTCGAACCATCGTCATAGGTATGTCGTCGGCTTTGTATGCTAGCGACAAAAAAAATCGTTGCTATAACCGGTTCGCTGGAGAAGAGGACCTTGTATATATATATATACACGGTCCGGATCTTAAGGTCACCCTTTATGTAGCATACCTTGCATACCCTCCTTTAACGACGGACCGGACGACGATTCAGTCTGTCGCTATATATAGAACCGTCGTCTTAGTTTTTAGCGACGGACTGAATCGTAACCCGATCCGTCACTAAAGGAAGTATGCTAGGTATGTTAGATAAAGGGTGGACTTAATATATATATATATATTTTTTTTTTTTTTCGGGACAACAATACTTAAACCGCTCCATTAACGATATCTCATTGTTCACAAGTTACATATATATATATATATATATATATATATATATATATATATATATATATATGCATGCTATGGTTTTTCTTGTTTTAATCTTCCTCTCTTTTTTCTTTCCTTTATTTCCCTTCTTCTTCTCTCCTTTTTCCAAATTCCATTATGGTAGACTAATTTAACATGACACGTTTTGCACACATTTACAAGGATGGTAGATCTTCTGTGTCTATTTTTCATGTCACCTTTATCTCACCACTTAAATTTTTACACCTAGTTTCTTATTTAATTTTAAAATTAATTGGTGTTAAGTAAAAAGATAGATGTTAAAATTTAAGTGAGGGGACACAAGAGGACAAAAAAATAGGAACAGAGGATCTGCAGCTCACATTTAGATGTTGGAACATGTCAAAAAAAAATTAATGTTGTTGTAATACGACCATGGTTGGTAGGTGAAGATCGAATTCAAATAAATGGATTATGCAATGACATAATTAATTTCAACATCACAAGCATTATTATTGTTTAATTCTTCTTCCCAATTCAAGGTTTAGACAAACATCGTATTTTGTCTCTAGTCATCTTGTTTTTCCAAATCTTACATCTAATACCAGACGACACTATTTCATTCTCTACTCTCCAAACATACATAATTAATGAGAACAACAAATGTATATAGATATGGAAAAAAGATTTAAAGCTACGGGTGATTTAGTAGTCAAATTTTCCACCAAAATGTATTTTGCATTTTTTTTGTTGGTTAATTATCAGCCACTTGTTGTTATGGATCAACCTTAAATGAAGAAATACGAGGAGACTGGTTAGTACAAAATTAACTTTGGTTAATTAATTAATATAGTATTGATATGCAAATTGAAAATTGATCTCTTTCTGCGTATCAACACCAACCTACACTAAAGTTAACCAGATCAAAATCAACCTCTATGTACTGAACAAAATGGGAAATGACCCATATTTAATACTCCCTCCATTCCTATATAGGTCGTTTTAGACTCTCTTTTTTATTCCTAATTATTTATCGTTTGCGATTATCTAGACGAATTGATTACTATTTTTTCTAAATTATCCCTTATTACTCCACCTAATCTTTTGATCCATATTTATGAGATAAGTGAGGTGAAGGGTATTATAGATAATTGATACAATAGTTAATGCTTTTCAATCATTTCCTTAATTCTTGTGCACATGTTTAAAACGACATATATTAAGGAACAGAGGGAGTAATAATTAAGAAAGAATGAAAAATACCAGAACAACCTTTAGTAAAAACCCATCATAATATTAGGCTTCACCAATGGCTTAAATTCTCACATTTTTTTCATCCGTAATTTGTTCCCATTTTTTTTTTTGAAATATTATTTTAACATGAATTTTTTATATTTTTAGAGTACGTGAAAATATCAAAAAATGTGAAAATATAATTTACATTTTCTTTCTACGCTGCTATGCACTATGTACTAGTAGAAGTAGTAATTATTTTTTCAGTTACCTGAAAATAAAAGATATATATTTAAAAGTAAATTTATTTACTCAGCAAGCGTAAAACTCGACGAGATCATCTAAAGACTCCGGCTGAGGATCGGCGTTTTCGAGCATCCATAGCAAGTGCTCGAACAGTACAACTTCGCAGCCGACGATTATCGTGTCATCGTCCTCGCCGGAATTTTCCATGAGCTCCCTGAATACTGGGTGTTCGATTACTTCGGAACTTATGAAATACTGACGGCGGGATTTTCCGACGTACACAGGGAACAGGTCTCGGCCGGACATTTGGTCGAACGGCGAGTCTCCGTCAGAAGAATGGTGGTCTGCGGCGGCGATGGAGCTGTTGGAGCGGCCAAGCTTGCCGAAGGATTGCAATTTCTTTAGGACTGATTTCAATTTTATAAATTTCCCAGCTTTGGCCATTGTTATCTGCAAGAGGATTTGAAAAGCTTGAATTGGAGATAGAAAAGAGTTTTTGTTGGGTGGAGAGAAGAAGGATGGAAGGTTCGTTTATATAACCTATTAGGATAGGGGTAAGAGGGTAAATTCGGTCAATTGGTATGTGGGCCCGGACGTGATACACGGTGTGGGAGATTTAATTGAAGGGCTGGGGCAAAACCAACTGCTCTTTATGGGCTTTTGGGTGTTACTACAGTTTAAATTTGTACTTCTTAAAATATTAACCGAATTGCCACGTAACAACTTTTTTTCTTTACTTATTACTTTTAAATTTGTACTTCTTAAAATATTAACCGAATTGCCACGTAACAACTTTTTTTCTTTACTTATTACTTATGAGTTTGAGTTGCTCAGATTTGATTTATAAAATTTAAAATAAAATTTGATTGGTACTCGTTTAGCTATTGAGTCGAGCATAATCTCGAATTGAGTCCGAACAGTTTGAACTTTTCAAACGAATATGATCATATGATGCGAGTATCAATAGAAAATTACAATTTGAGAGATTCGAATAATTTATCGAATTTTAAAATTTACTAATATTTGAAGAAAAATTCTAGTGCGACCAATATTGCTAACCGGTCTAGCGATCGGCCCTTTTTTTCGACTCCCAAAAAATTAATAATATTTATTTTAACTCAAATTATTAATTTGGATACATGTAAAAGAGAGTTGCACAGACTGTATATATTTGTAATTTTGATACAAGTAATAAATAGGGTTTAGGATTTAGTGTTTAGAGTTTAGGGAGTAAAAAAAAAATTGGACCAAATTTTTTCAGAATTGTATAATTTGAATACATGTAAAAAACAGAATTTAGGATTTAGAGTTTAGGGTTTAATGTTTTAGGATTTTAGGGTTTAAAATTTAATGTTTAAAATTTAAGATTTAGGAAGTTTAAAAAAGAACAAAAAATAAGAAAAAAAGGGGCCCGATCGCCGAATAAGGACTCATATTTAAATCTTTTATATTTCAAGTCGAGCGAGTACATATGACTCAAGCCTGAACTCTTTATTCATTTCACAGCCTTACTTGTTGTATAAATTTCAGTCAATTGAAATTTTAATTATGCATAATTTTTTATTTATTTATAAACACTTATTAGCGCTTAGATAGAAAATGGCTACTAAGAAGAAAAAAAAAACTATTTTTTTTTTGTTTTGGTTTGGACGTGAATTTATTCTCACGAAATAATACATCCTACTAATAAAAATAGGAACTAATATTCTACATATAAAAAAATGAGATTTTTAGTACATGAATAATGAGCTAGACTCGCATCCATCTAAGAGAGATCATATGAAAATATAATATTTTTATTTTAAAAAAATTTATTCTCATAAAAAAGATTTATTTAATATAGTGATCAAGCAAATGGCAATTAAAAATTCTAGGGCGACAGAGAATTAAGGACCGGTCTAGCGACCACTAATATATTACACTTAATATTACTGATAATACTATTATTGTAATATGGTAAGTACAATAATAATAGTTCATGTTAACACGTGTCAAAGATGTATTCATTCTCGTCTGTCAATCAACAAAACCAAATTCAGGTGGAATGAACGTACATTTGGCTGGATATAAGCCTTCAAAATTAGAAGACATGGAGTCATTTTTTGTTAGTTTGCTTCTTATGCCCTCGCCCCTCTAGGTCTAGGATTTGATTCTCTGTTAAAGGTTTAAAGGTTAAAAGACAAGTGAAACTTTATTTATTATGGATCAATTTTAGATTTGGTGCTTGCAATGTTTTGACCAACAAAGTTGAAAAAGAAATTATATTTTCGCTAAAAGTATAGTTTTATTAAATCCGCCATTTGACTCAGTAATTTAAAAAAAAAATTAAACAAACGGCAAAAACCAAAAACCTATTATTAAAAGTCTTGTTCGGAGAGGAGGAGACGTAATCTACTCTGATCGCAAAGCCGGGATTCCACTTTATCAAAAAAAAAGAAAACTATCACCATTTATCTAAATTACAAACGCGATATGTTTAGAAAAATTCAAATGTAAAATCAAACTCTAAATTCAAGCATATTATGTAGTATATACTATTTTATTTTATTTTAAAATAAAATTAATTTATGTTTTATTTTTATTATATTGACCAACTGGTGGTAGGTACCACCCATTTTGTTTTTGTAAATTTGGGAAGAAGACAAATGATATGTTAATAATAAATATATGTGTTAGTAAACAGAAGTATAGAACTTCTCAACAATTGTTGTCTATAAGCTGCTTAATTAATTTAAAAAATGTCGGACTAAGTAGGTGATTTTTTTATATATAATAACATAGCTTTTTTAATTTGCTGTGGTATTATTCCTAATCACGGTGTTATTGATGTTATATAACAATTTTAGCTTCTTACCTACCATAAATTAGTTTACTCTTGTCACCATCACAATCGTTTAATTAATATGTGTGAGTGAGAGATTAATTTTCACTTGTGAAAATAATATATAATTCCTATAATATGTGTAAAAACATCCAACAATATCGTTTTTGTGTAAATATATTCAACAAATATCATTCTATCAAATTTTTTTAGTTGTTTCAATTTTAGAAAAATATTTTTAAACAATAAAATAACATAACATTTTTAAGATATTATTACTTATATTTTAAGTAAACTAAGTATAATTTATGTTTCTCATACTCATTAACTATCTATATCTATATAAATATCTAATAAAATAAAATTTGGTTTTTTTGATTTTTATCAATTGGTATAGATCTAGAATTTAACTAGAAGTAAAATATTTTTTATGCTCTTATATAATGTTACTAGCTGTGTCCCGTGCCTCTGGCACTACATGGACGGTGGGATTTATTGTAAGACCCCGAATTTTATGAAATAAAAGTATTCAATTTTTCTTATAATTACAATTCAGTAAATGGTTAAATTGATAAAAAGTTAAAGTTATGGGTGAAATATAAAAATTTTTCAAAATAAACAAGTGGTTATAAAATATTCATTGTTGTCGGAGAATATTCGTTTGGTCGTGGAATATTCTTTATGTCGGGGAATATTCGTACGACGGCGCAACCATTTGTGGGCCCCATAACAGAATAACTGTCGGATGAAGAAAACGATAAAATTGAGTTTTTATAAATAACGGCGTAGTTGTTACCGTTAACACTGTTGGAATACCCGGTAGTTAAAATACAGTAATACGCGTTATTGCACAGTAGCACACGGTATTGCACAGTATTTTTAAAATTATTGATTCTTACGTAAAAATGCACTACTCAATAATTGTTACAGTAATTACTGTTCAATATTTTATTTTATTGATTCAATAATTGCTACGTTAAAATTTTATACTATTGTTGTTCAATAATTGTCATTGCACAGTATTTTCCATTATCAGATCAATAATTCATATTATTTGAATAATATTATTAGATAATATTATTGACAATGTCTAGAAAATTCTGTCTAAGGAGAGGTTTGGTCACCTAATTGCGCGCCAGTAAGGAGAAATTCTTATTGAAAAGCCCTCTCTTTCCTGGGAACGACCTGGTTGTCATAAATGTGATTCTATAATATTATTTGTGAATAATTAATTATTGATTCATATGATAAGGAAATATTTATTTTATGTGGATATAAATGAGGGATATATTTTTGTGGTTAAAAATGAAGGAGTTAATGTTGAGGTGTTTTATCTGTATTTTTATCGGAACAGAGGTATTAAAAATCAAATTAGGGTTTTTGAGATATTTTGCGAGGGTTATAATTTTTAATCCAACCGTTGGATCGTGGTAATATTTGGATATGTTATACATATATAAGTTGAGTATATGTCCACAAATTTTGAACCGTTAAAAATGAACGTATGATTTGTTATGAATTTTACGAGATGACTGGTTCAGAAATTGTTGAATTTTCAGAGTTAATCATTTTGGTAGAAAATTCTAGAATTAGTGGGTCCCACTCTTGGTTGGTGAAGAAATGTGCTGAGATTTTTATTCACATGTGGTGGGTGAGAATAGTAGCAGGTAAATCCATCAGGTTGCAGGTTAAGTCTGCTTCGGCGTGCTAACATTTTTCTATAAATAGAGGGCTAAGTTAGAATTAAAAATTACACCAGAATTCATAAGTTTTCTCTCTTTTTCTCTCTAGATTATCGAGTGTATTTTGTGAGTATTTAGATACTTGGTGAGTTGCTATTCATCAGTGCAAGTTTCTTTCAACGTCATACCCGATATCCAGTCAGAAGTGCTGCTCTTTTGAGGTAAGGGATAGTAAGAATTTTAAGGGTTATTATGTTTTTCAGTTCGTAATTCTTCTGACCTTCAGAAAATTCTGAAAAAAATTGAAATGATATTTTGATAAGTTTTATTGATTGTGTCCAAAAATGGTGATTTTTGGATGTATAGATTGAGAGTTATAAATTTTATGAGAAAAGACTATTTTAAAAGTAACCGCTTATAACTCCTTGTGGTTAACTCCAAAATTGATGAAATTTTTATTGAAAGTATATCTATATAATATCAGTGTACTCTGTGAATTTCGGAATTTTTAGATAAAAGTACAATTTATGATAAATGTCTAAATATTCGGCGATTTTGACCATATGAAAAATAGTAAATGAGTTTTAAAAATTATGAGAAAAATATATGTTCAATATGGAACTATATTATGCTAAATTTCAGAAAAAAAATATTTTTGGAACTAATTTGGTATTTTTCATGAAAATGGACTAGTTATGAGTAAATGAATTAAATATGTTATGTGAAGTAAGAAAATTAGAAAATAGGATTTTATGGCTTGAGAATCCTATATAAGGTATATGCAGATTTTTGATGAGGATTTTGGTTATTGGTAATGAAATCTTATGAGTTTGGCATTTTAAGATGATTAAATGTATTATTTAGTAAATTGTAAACAATTAAAATAAATTGCTTATAAGCTTAAGAAATATTATTCTTTCAATATCATTATACCGAAATATTGGTATGTATTTTATTGTGAAATTTCTACTTTTTTGTGTTGGGTTTACTATTCATGAGTTACTATTCATGAGTTACTATTCACGAGTTACTATTCATGAGTTACTATTTACGAGTTACTATTCACGACAAAATTAGTTTCTTTTTCTGACCAAATTATAGTTGATTTATGAATATTACTCTTGAAATTAAATCCATATTTTGATCATATTATTTTTTATTATCATATATAACATTTTTATAACCCTGATGTTGAATTTCTCTTTCACTTGAGTGTAAAGATGGATAAATTATTGGTATGATCGTGACTGAGGAATATCTTTAGCCTGTAGTGCAAAGATGAATTGTTAATTGGTATGATCATGACCATTGAATTTATAATTGAATATCTTTAGCTTAAGTGTAAAGATGAATTGATTAACATGGTTATTGTAACAACCCCAAAATAGGTCCATTCCACCCAACCCATTCTGAGTCGTCAAATACATGGTACAGAAAACAACTACAACTTTATTACAACAATTGTCGTGGAAAATACAACAACACATATGCTGTGAGTTTGGATACAAATATATACCAAATGTGACTCATGTTCCAACCGTGGACATCACCTCACAATAACACCTTACATAAAGGTATAGTCAAAAACTGTTTTAAAAATTAAAATCTTTGGGAAGTGCTCAAGGAAACCTTCGTACATGGGAGGCCACGCATCTAGGTTATGATAGATATCATATGGCCACATAATTATCCTTGGTTGACCCAATAGATCCCAAAGAAAAATGAGAAGATTACTATCATATTCTTCCCAATAGTGAGTCTTCTCTTGACTTATCATTATCTCCACTGTCTCTAATTGAGAATTATACTTCAAACAAACACCAAGATTATATAGGTAGTGCCCATAGATATACTCAGCAAGTGGATGAGCACAACCCTGTCTTATTATGACACGAGGTTGTATGTCATTAGACATCTTGTATGATAGTGACAAAACACCCTTCCAACGTTGGGTTCGCCTCACCCTATTTTCTTCACCAAATATAACTACTAAATGATGACCACCGTTCTATTCCCTTGTTACCCCCGCTCGACCCAGCTACACTCTTATTACCTGAAAGGAATTGTGAAGCAAAAGGGTGAGCACAACTAGCTCAGTAAAGAATATCATGACTAAAGATAATTCAATTATCAATAGCCTTCATCAACAATAAATCAGAGATTTAGAACATATGGTAAATGATAAAAATTTCAACCATAGTTACAGCGGAACGAGCAATCCATTAGAAGAGTCAAATAGACTATAAAGTCTATTATATTCTCCATGTTAAAAATCCACCAACAATGTTTTATCCATGTAACATCACTCAACAGTTCCTTTCCACAATCATATGAATAACTCATAATCATAATTGTGACTATAAATTTTTCTTCGCACTCAGGACGAAGAATATTTTTATCACCTGTCTTTACCTGAAACATCAAAGATCATGGTTATACCAAATCACAGTTCCTGTTTATAATCATACTAACAAATCCATCTTTGCACTACGGGCCAAAGATATTCATCAACAAACCATCTTTGCACTACGGGCCAAAGATATTCAACAACATGTCATCTTTGCACTACGGGCCAAAGATATTCATCAACAATTCATCTTTGCACTACAGGCCAAAGATATTCATCAATATTTCATCTTTGCACTACAGGCCAAAGATATTAATATCTCAAAGAAATATATAATCATTTCAGAATTTATATAAACAATAATTATAACCATGTTGATCAATTCACCTTTGCACTTAAGCTAAAGATATTCACTTATAAATTTAATGGTCATGATCATACCAATCAACGATTCAACTTTGCACTACTGGCCAAAGATAACCCATAGTCATGATCATACCAAAAATCTACCCATCTTTACACTCAAGTCAAAGAGAAATATCATCATTAGGGTTATAAAAACGTTATATATAATAATAAAAATAATATGATCAACGTCTAGTTTTAATCTCAAGAGTAATATTCGTAAATCAACTATAATTTAGTTAGAAAAAGAAACCAATTTTGTCTTGAATAGTACCCGTGAATAGTAACTCGTGAATAGTAATTCGTGAATAGTAACTCATGAATAGTAATCCCGACACAAAAAGGTAGAAATTCCACAATAAAATCCATACCAATATTTCGGTATAATGATATTGAAAGAATAACATTTCTTAAGCTTATAAACAATTTATTTAAATTGTTTACAGTTACTAAATAATGTATTTAATCATTCAAAAATACCAAACTCATAAGATTTCATTACCAATAACCAAAACCTCATCAAAAATCTGCATATACCTCATATAGGATTCTCAAGCTATAAAATCCTATTTTCCAATTTTCTTACTTCACATAACATATTTAATTCATTTACTCATAACTAGTACATTTTCATGAAAAATACCAAATCAGTTCCAAAAATATTTCTTTTCTAGAATTTAGTATAATATAGTCCCATAGTGAACATATATTTTTCTCAGAATTTTTAAAAGTCATTTACTATTTTTCATATGGCCAAAATAGCCGAATATTTAGACATTTATCAAAAATTGTACTTTTATCTAAAAATTCTGAAATTCACAGAGTATACTCCTTTCATATACATGTACTCCCAATAAAAATTTCATCAATTTTAGAGTTAACCACAAGAAATTATAAGCGGTTACTTTTAAAATAGTTTTTTCTCATAAAATTCATAACTCTCAATCTATACATCCAAAAATCACCATTTTTGGATACAATCAAGAAAACTCATCAAAATATCGTTTCAAATTTTTCCAGAATTTTTGAAGGTCAGAAAAATTACGAAACTGGAAAATATAACAACCCTTAAAATCCCTTACTATCCCTTACCTCAAAAGAGCAGTACTTCTGACTGGATATCGGATATGATGCTGAAGGAAACTTGCAGTGATGAATAGTAACTCACCAAGTATCTAAAAACTCATAAAATATGTTTCATAATATAGAGAGAGAAAGAGAGAAAGCTTATGTTTCTGGTGTGATTTTCAATTCTAACTTAGCCCTCTATTTATAGGAAAATTTTGGTAGGTTTGACCTGCAACCTGATGGCTTTACCTGCTACTATTCCCACCCACCACATTTGAAATATAATTCAGCACATTTTTTCACCAACCACAAGTGGGGCCCACAAATTCTAGAATTTTCCACCAAAATGATAAACTCCGAAAATTCAACAATTTCTGAACCAGTCATCTCGTAAAATTCATAATAAATCATACGTTCATTTTTAACGGTTCAAAATTTGTGGGCATATACTCAACTTATATATGTATAACATATCCAAAAATTACCACGATCCAACGGTCGAATTAAAAATTATAACCCCCGCAAAATATCTCAAAAACCCTGATTTTTAATACCTCCATTCCGACAAAAATACGGATAAAAATCTCAACATTAACTCCTTCATTTTTTAACCACAAAAATATATCCCTCATTTATATCCACATAAATAAATATTTTCTTATCATATGAATCAATAATTAATTATTCACAAATAATATTACAGAATCACATTTATGACAACCAGGCCGTTTACAGGAAAGAGGGGGCTTTCCAATAAGGATTTCTCCTTACTGGCGCGCAATTAGATGACCAAACCTCTCCTTAGACAGAACTTTCTAGACATTGCCAATAATGTTATCTAATAATATTATTCAAATAATATGAATTATTGATCTGATAATAGGAAAATACTGTGCAGCAACAATTATTGAAACAAAAATAATATAAAATATCAACGCAGCAATTATTGAATCAATAAAGTAAAATATTGAACAGTAATTACTGTAACAATTATTGAGTAGTGCCTTCTTACGTAAGAATCAATAATTTTAAAAATACTGTGCAATACCGTGTGCTACTGTGTAATAACGCGTATTACTGTATTTTAACCAACGGGTATTCCAACAGTGTTAACGGTAACAACTACGCCGTTATTTGTAAAAACTCAAATTTGTCGTTTTCTTCACCCGACAGTTATTCTGTTATGAGGCCCACAAATAGCTGCGCCGTCGTACGAATATTCTCCGACAGAAAGAATATTCCACGACCAAACGAATATTCCCCGACAACAATGATTATTTTATAACCACTTGCTTATTTTGAAAAAAAAATTCATATTTCACCCATAACTTTAAACTTTTATCAATTTAACCATTTACTGAATAGTAATTATAAGAAAAATTGAATACTTTTATTTCATAAAATTCGGGGCCTTACAGTTATAATTATTGTTTATATAAATTCTGAAATGATTATATATTTATTTGAGATATGAATATCTTTGGCCTGTAGTACAAAGATGAACTGTTGACGAATATCTTTGGCCCGTAGTGCAAAGATGAATTATTGATGAATATCTTTGGCTCGTAATGCAAAGATGACTTGTTGTTGAATATCTTTGGCCTGTAGTGCAAAGATGAGTTGTTGATGAATATCTTTGGTTCGTAATACAAAGATGACCTGTTGTTGAATATCTTTGACTTGTAGTGCAAAGATGACTTGTTGATGAATATCTTTGGGTCGTAGTGCAAAGATAAATTTATTAGTATGATTATGAACATGACCTGTGATTTGGTATAACCATGATCTTTGATGTTTCAGGTGATAAAAGTTATCTTTGTCCTGGATGAGAAAAGGAATTTAGAACTACAATTACGATTATGAGTTATACACATGATTGTTGACATGAATTGTTGATTGATGTTACAGGGATAAAACATTATTGGTGGACTTTTAACATGGAGAAGATAATAGACATTATAATCTATTTGACTCTTCTAATGGATTGCTCGTTCCGCTGCAACTATGGTTAAAATTTTTATCATCTACCATATGTTCTAAATCTCTGATTTAATTCTGTTGAAGGCTATTGATAACTTATTTATCTTTAGTCATGATATTCTTTACTGGGCTAGTTGTGCTCACCCTTCTGTTTCACAATTTCTTTCAGGTAATAAGAGTGTAGCTGGGTCGAGCGGGGTAACAGGGGAATAGAACGGTGATCATCATTTAGTAGTTATATTTGGTGAATCATCTAGGGTGAAGCGAACTCAACGTTGGAAGGGTGTTTTGTCACTATCATACAAGATGTCTAATGACATACAACCTCGTGTCATTATAAGACAGGGTTGTGCACATCCACTTGCTGAGTATATCTACGAGAACTACCTATATAATCTTGGTGTTTGTTTGAAGTATAATTCTCAATTAGAGACAGTGGAAATATTGTTATGTCAAGAGAAGACTCACCATTGGAAAGAATATGATAGTAATCTTCTCGTTTTTCTTTGGGGTCTATTGGATCAACCAAGAATAATTCTGTGGACATATGATATCTATCATAACCTAGAAGCATGGCCTTCTATGTACGAAGGTTTTCTTGAGCACTTCCCAAAGATTCTAATTTCTAAAACAGTTTTTAACTATACCTTTATGAAGGTGTCATTGTGAGGTGTTGTCCACGGTTGGGACATGAGTCACATTTGATATATATTTGTATCCAAACTCACAGCATATGTGTTGTTGTATTTTACACGACAATTGTTGTAATAAAGTTGCAGTTATTTTCTGTACCATGTATTTGGCGACTCAGAATAGGTTGGATGGAATGGACCTATTTTGGGGTTATTACATTTATCCCAAACTTTGGACGGCTCAGATAATTTATTAGGGTGAGCGGTAAATTCAAAAACACTTATGTTTTGTATAGCTAGATTGTGACGCCCCCAAAATAGGTATACAACACCCACTCTGAGTCGCCAAATACATGGTACAGAAAGCAAACTACAACTTCAATAATACAATTGTCGTGCAAAATACGACAACACATACTGTGAGTTTAAATACAAATATTGTCTTCTAGACAGTATCCACACTCAAATAAGTCCTCATTACAATTATTCAAACACTATTTTACAGAAATAGTGAGGACTGCTAAAATATCTTTCTAGAA
>CM029014.1:13962625-14059954 GCA_016801055.1 Panax notoginseng
CATGCATGGTGATTTCTTTTGTTATTCCATTCTTTATTGTACTCAGTTGGTTAAGTTTGACTTCTATACTCCATGAAAGTTGTGGAATATCCTTGATAGTTGCGTTCATCCAGTATCTTTTCAAGAAAATATTCTTCTAAGCATTCTTGAATTTTACTCCACAATTGCAGTATCATGTTGACAATTTGGACGTTGTTAATTCCTGGATAAATAATTCTTGAACTTGTTTATTGAATTCTTATATCATTGTCATCATCCTCATGTTTATAAAAAATGTGAAAGTCATCTGTGGCATGTAGTGCATAGATGGACTTGGTATGATTATGACCAGGATTATTCGGTATAATCATGACCGTAATGTTACAAAATGATGTGGTAAAAGTCCTCATGGCCCGTAGTGCATTGATGGACAGTTGTTGGCATTGCATGACCATTAATGAATACACGAATATCCTTGCCGTAGTGCAGGGTGATTCGATGATGTGGATTATTTTATTAAGCTGAGTCTCAGCGATTACAGTGTTGAAAAACTTTTTAAATCATAAAAGATAGTAGTTTATTTTCTACTGACTCTTTTAATGGATTGCTTGTTCCGCTACAGTTAAACTTGATGTCTATTATATTTTATCAGTTTAACATTGTTGAAGGCTAATGATAATTAATCTGCATTTCTTAGTCATAATATTTCTTACTGGCTAGTTGAGCTCACCCCTTCTTTCACTGTTCTCTTCAGGAAATGAGAACGTAGCTGGGGCAATCGGGGAACGGAGTGATGGTCCGAATGATAGTATTAGTTAGTAGTCCTCACTATTCTATGTAATGGTGTTATTAATAAATGTAATGAGGACTCCTTTTGATATGAATACTCTCTAGAAGATAATATTTGTATTCAAACTCACAGTTTATTGTTTTGTCGTATTTGTACACGACAGTTGTATTAATCAGTTGTATTTGTATTCTGTACTATGTATCTGACGACCTAAGATGGGTGATGTATACCTAATTTTGGGGCGTCACAGTTGGTATCAGAGCTTAGGGATATGATCCCTGGCTAAGATGTGAGAATAGAACTAGGAGGGAGAGACGGGGAATTCCTTCGCTAGTATACATACCTAAGTTTATTTGCATGGTATTTAATTGGTCGGTCATAATATAAGGATAATATATGACATATCAATAATTTTTATTTTGTGGCAGTATCTGAAAATGGCATCTGAGAACGTTGAGAATAGCAATGGAGCACAGACGACTGTTGATTCACCGCATATCAATAATCAGGATAATGTGCATCAGAAGGTGTCAATCCTCATGCAAACAACAACACTGACCAAATGATGAATGATCAAATGTTCAGAGGCTTTATGCAATTCATACAACAACAGGTGAAAGCGGCTCCTGTCCACAACGTAGGTGGAAAACTGAAACTCTCAGGCGGTCACCGCTAAACAGTTTTAAGGAGCTGGGACCACCGGAGTTTAAGGAGAACCCAAACCACTTGTAGCTGAAACATGATAAAGCAGATCACCAAGATATTTGATGTCTTGAGTTGCTCCGAGGAGCAAAAGGTTCCCTTTGCCGCCTTTATGTTGCGAGGGAGAGGCAAATTACTGGTGGGAATCGATAAAGCGTACTCAACCTGCCGCACTGAAGATGTCCTGGAGAAGTTCCAAGAGCTGTTTAACGACAAATACTTTTCCGAGAGTATTCGTCACATGAAGGAGGTGGAGTTCATCAAATTGGAGCAGAATAATATGACCGTGTCGCAGTACGAGGCAAAATTTGCGGAGTTATCCCGGTTTGCGTCCCACCTGGTGGATAATGAAGAAAGAATGACGCGGATGTTTTTAAGAGTTTTGAAGCCGGAGATACGTCAACATCTTGTTTCTCATAAACTCTGTTTGTATTCAGATGTTGTAAATAGGGCTCAGTTGGTGGAGCGCGATAACGAGATAACGCAACAAAAGAGAGCAGCCGGCAAATGATAATACCAGTGAGAGCAGTCATCGAAGCGTGACAACAAGCGTGGAGGGAATCAACAGGCCAGAAATGGTAACCACTTCGGTGTAATCAGGGCCAAAACAATAAGAAATGACATTTCAAGAAGAGAGATTCACAATGATGGAAGACGTCAGCACCAGCACCTGTCGTTAAGGAAGGAGAACGACCACCTATCATATGTTTCAAATGCGGAGGGGAGGGGCACATCAGTCCAAACTGCGCGATGCCGTCCAAAGCATGTTAAATTGTGGAAGAGAAGGTCATTTAGCCCGATTTTGTCGTTTACCGAAGACAAATTCAGCTAGGATGGAGGCACCAAATGTCCGTCCAGAAAAGTCAAAACCGGTTGTGCAAGGGAGAGCGTTGTGTTGTGAACTCCCAGAGAGCAAGGAACCCAAATGAGGTCATCATGGGTAAGCTTATCATAAACTCTAAAGAAGTTTATACTTATTTGATATCGGTTCAACCCATTCTTTTATTTCTCCTACTTGCGCTCATCGATTAAATTTGATTCCGGAGAAATTAGACTTTGACTTATCTGTGGAAACTCCGTTGGGAGAAACCTTCATTACCTTACCACTGTTTATAAGTCTTGTTTGATCAAGTTGGTACCCACACATTACCTATCGATCTGATTTCATTAAAAATACTTGCATTGACGTGATTCTAGGGATTGATTGTTAACTACTCATTATGCAAAAATTGATTATTTCGAAGGTTGTTAGCTTTCATATTCCTAATCGACCTATTATGCGAATTCAAGCAACCAAACCATTAAAATCAATCGATGTCATCTCAAGTCATAAAGCTATTCGTTTATTGAAAAACGGATGTCAAGCTTTCTTAGCTCATGCCACAGATCTAAACAAAAATACGTCAGTTTTGAATGATATTTCTATTGTTAATAAATTTCCTGACGTATTTTCCGAAGAACTTCCTGGCCTACCCCCAGAGCGTGAAATTGAATTTTGTATCGACCTTGAACCCGGTACAAAACCCATTTCCAAAGCTCCATATCGAATGGCTCCTATTGAACTTCAGGAGTTAAAGACCCAACTGCAGGAATTGTTAGACATTGGTTTTATTCGTCCTAGTACTTCTCCTTGGGGTCTCCTGTTCTATTCGTGAAAAAAAGATGGGAGTATGCGACTTTGTATTTTTATCGGAGGTTGAATCATGTCACCATCAAAAATAGGTACCATTGCCACGTATTGATGACCTGTTTGACCATTTGCAAGGAGCACAATTCTTTTCAAAGATCGATCTTCGTTCTGGATATCATCAGCTGAAGGTTAGAACTGAGGATATTCCAAAGACGGCCCTTCAGACTCGGTATGGGCATTATGAATTCTTAGTCATGTCTTTGATTGACTAATGCTCCTGCTGCCTTCATGGATATGATGAACATATTTAAGGAATATTTAGATCACTTTGTGGTCGTCTTTTATTGATGACATCCTTGTTTATTCCAAAAGCCGTGACGATCATGAGCAACACTTGAGGCTGTACTCAAAAGCTTCGTGAATACAAACTTTATGCCAAGTTGAAGAAATGCGAGTTCTGGCTGGAGGAGGTAGCATTCCTTGGGCACGTAGTATCAAGTCGCGGAATATCGGTTGACCCGGCAAAGATTGAAGCTATTCAAAGCTGGGAGCAACCTAAATCAGTGACCGAGGTACGTAGCTTTCTTGGTTTAGCTGTTATTATCGGAGATTCGTGAAGGATTTTCTCGAATCGCTACTCCATTAACTCAGCTGACTCGGAAAGATACAAAGTTTGGTTGGAGCGAAGAATGTGAGCAAGTTTCAAGAACTCAAAGGAGACTCATTTCAGCACCTGTTCTAACAATACCATCTGGCTCGAGGGATTTGTCATCTACAGTGATGCTTTCGAGCAAAGGTTGGGATGCGTTCTCATGCAACATGAAAAGTCATAGCCTATGCATCAAGACAACTCAAGGAATATGAGAGGAATTATCCTACTCATGATCTAGAGTTGGCAGCTGTTGTCTTGCACTTAAAATTTGGAGGCATACTTGTATGGGGAAAAGTGGAGATCTTTACGGATCATAAAAGCCTCAAATATTCTTCACTCAAAAGGAACTCAACATGCGACAACGACGTTGGCTTGAACTGTTGAAAGATTATGATCATACTATTCAATACCATCCTGGAAAAGCGAACGTGGTAGCTGACGCATTGAGTAGAAGATCATATGCGGGTACAATGCAATATTAACAACGCAAAGGCCCATTTTGTGTGACTTGCAAAGGATGGAGATAGAGTTGAAGACTCCAGGACCCATGTGATGATGGCGAATATACGAGTAGAACCGACTTTAATCGATAAAGTTAAAGCTGCTCAAGCTACAGACCTGGAGCTGATGCGTATGAGGAAGAAAGTGCAAGAAGGTGTTATGCCGGAAGCAAGAATCGATGAGGAAGGAATACTTCGAGTCAACTCCAGACTTTGTGTTCCTAACAACCCTGATTTAAAGTATGAAATCATGATGGAGGCGCACAACACACCGTTTCAATCCATCCTGGAAGTACCAAAATGTATCATGATCTTCGTCATACATTTTGGTGAAGCAATATGAAGAGAGAGATAGCGTTGTTTATCTCAAGGTGTCTAACTTGTCAACGAGTCAAAGCGGAGCATCAAGTACCAAAAGGTTTGCAACCACTTGAAATTTCCAGAATGGAAGTGGGAGCACATTACCATGGATTTCGTTACCGGTCTTCCTAGGTTTCTCAAGGTATTGAATGCGATTTGGGTCATTGTTGATAGATTGACCAAGTCTGCTCATTTCTTACCGATACGAGAAACTTATACACTTGAACGTCTTGCTCGTATGTACATAAACGAGATTGTAAGACTGCATGGTATGCCAGTATCCATAGTTTCTGACCGAGACCCAAGATTCACTTCACGATTTGGGTTAGTTTACAAAAAGCTATGGGCACGGAGTTACGATTTAGTTCAGCATATCATCCTCAGACGGACGACAATCAGAGAGGACTATTCAAACTCTTGTGAAGATCTATTAAGACTCTGTGTCTTTGACTTCAAAGGAAGTTAGACAAGTTCTTACCATTGGTGGAGTTTTTCCTACAACAACAGTTATCAAGCAAGTATTGGCATGGCTCCATTCGAAGCATTGTATGGAAGAAAATGTCGTTCTCCAGTATGCTGGGATGAGGTGGGCGAAGCAACGTGTTGGGACCGGAGTTGGTACGTATGACTACAGAAAAGATTCAAACGATCCGACAACGTATAAAAACCTCACAAGATCGACAAAAGAGTATGGTGATCTTCATCGAAAGGACGTGGAATTTGATGTAGGAGATCATGTGTTCTTATGTCTTGCTCCATGAAAAGGAGTTACAAGATTTGAAAGAGAGGAAACTAAATCCCGATCATCGGTCCATTTTTAATCCTCGATCGAGTAGGAACTGTGGCTTATAGACTCGCTTTACCGCCAAGTATGTCTCGTGTTTCATAACGTTTTCCACATATCCATGTTACGCAAATATGTGGAAGACCCGAACCACATTATTGAGTTAGAACCGGACGAAATAGCGGAGGATTTGACGTATGAAGAATTCCTGTTCAAATCTTGGATAAGAAGGAATATATTCTACGCTCCAAGGTTATACCCTCAAGTCAATTTTGTGGAGAAACCACGATGTTTGAGGAAATGACTTGGGAGTTAGAATCAGAAATGAAATCAAGGTATCCTTACCTCTTCGACATACCAGTACGTACCCTAATTTCGAGGGCGAAATTTCATAAAGGGGAGGTTGTAAGACCCCAACTTTTTATAAATAAAGATGAATTTTCTATAAATATCATTTTTGAATATTATGGAGTTAATTTGATATATAAGTTATAGTTGTGGGTAATATTTATAAATTTTACAAAGTAAGCAATTGTTATAAAATATTCGTTTGGTCGAGAATATTCTTTTTTGTCGGGAATATTCGTACGACGGCACAATCATTGGTGGACCCCACAACGGAATTATTGTCGGATTGAGAAAAACGACAGAATTATCTTTCTATAAAAATAACGGCTGAGGTGTTACCATTAAAACCGTTAAAACTGTTGAACTACTCGATAGTAAAAGTACAGTAATACGCGTGGTTGCATAGTAGCACACGGTATTGATTATTGATGCTTACGTGAGAAGTCACTCAGCTATACTCAATTATTGCTATATAAATGCTGCATCATATCTCTTAAATTATTGTCATAGTATCGTCTGTATAATATGTTATATATTAAATCAATAATTGAGACGTTGTGGTAAGTTTGGTTATTTTATGGGGGGCCATATGTCATCATCTAAGAGTCTCTTCGTCAATAGTAATTACCGTCTCAATAGTAATTACCGGCGTCAATAGTAATTACCGTCGTCAATAGTATTTACCTTGGTCAATAGTAATTACCTCGTCAATAGTATTTACCTTGGTCAATAGTAATTACCTTCGTCAATAGTATTTACCTGGTCAATAGTAATTACTTTCGTCAATAGTAGTTGTCCCTTCAATATTACCAAGAGTCATTTGACCCTTCGTTAAGACCAAGAGTCATTTGACCCTTCGTTAAGACCAAGAGCCACCCTCAGTTTTTCTATAAATAGAGGCCTAGGGCTTCATTATTTTTCACGAATTCATTCAAGCTATAGAGAGAGAAAGTATAGAGAGAATAAGAGAGAGAGAATAAAAGTATTCTGCTACATCACTTTTCCAATATCCAGTTCTTTTAAGGTAGGGAATATAAATTCTTTTATATTCATGAAGAGAACTTCTGTTATTCCATTTGTTATTATTCTGTTAGAATAACCAGTATACGCGGTCTACCCTATACTTGGTGACATTCTTCTATTATTCTGTTGGAACATCCTGTCTGTGTATTTTACACCGGACCTGGTTCCGTTTTATTATTATTCTGTTGAAATATCCTGTCTTGTGTTTTTACACACGGACCTGGTTCCATTATTTATTATTCTGTCGGAATATCCTGTCTGTGCGTTTACACCCAGACCCTGTTCCATTATTTATTATTCTATTGGAATAACCTGTCTGTGCGGTCTATCGCATGCATGGTGATTTCTTTTGTTATTCCATTCTTTATTGTACTCAGTTGGTTAAGTTTTGACTTCTATACTCCATGAAAGTTGTGGAATATCCTTGATAGTTGCGTTTCATCCAGTATCTTTTCAAGAAAATATTCTTCTAAGCATTCTTGAATTTTACTCCACAATGCAGTATCATGTTGACAATTTGGACGTTGTTAATTCCTGGATAAATTAATTCTTGAACTTGTTTTATTGAATTCTTATATCATTGTCATCATCCTCATGTTTATAAAATGTTGAAAGTCATCTTGTGGCATGTAGTGCATAGATGGACTTGGTATGAATATGACCAGGGATTATTCGGTATAATCATGACCGTAATGTTACAATGATGTGGTAAAAGTCCTCATTGCCCGTAGTGCATTGATGACAGTTGTTGGCATGATCATGACCATTAATGATACACGAATATCCTTGGCCGTATGCAGGGGTGATTCGATGATGTGGATTATTTTATTAAGCTGAGTCTCAGCGATTACAGTGTTGAAAAATGTGACAACCCCAAAATAGGTCCATTCCACCCAACCCATTTTAAGTCGTCAAATACATGGTACAGAAAACAACTACAACTTTATTACAACAATTGTCGTGTAAAATACAACAACACATATGCTGTGAGTTTTGATACAAATATATACCAAATGTGACTCATGTTCCAACCGTGGACATCACCTCACAATAACACCTTACATAAAGGTATAGTCAAAAACTGTTTTAGAAATTAGAATCTTTGGGAAGTGCTCAAGGAAACCTTCGTACATGGGAGGCCATGCGTCTAGGTTATGATAGATATCATATGGCCACAGAATTATCCTTGGTTGACCCAATAGACCCCAAAAAAAAACGAGAAGATTACTATCATATTCTTCCCAATGGTGAGTCTTCTCTTGACTTATCATTATCTCCACTGTCTCTAATTGAGAATTATACTTCAAACAAACACCAAGATTATATAGGTAGTGCTCGTAGATATACTCAGCAAGTGGATGAGCACATCCCTGTCTTATGATGACACGAGGTTGTATGTCGTTAGACATCTTGTATGATAGTGGCAAAACACCCTTCCAACGTTGGGTACACCTTACCCTATTGGATTCACCAAATATAACTACTAAATGAACTTTTCTATACTGCTTCGGGAGAACATCCACAGCTAGAGACCACCGTTCTATTTCCCCGTTACCTCGCTCGACCCAGCTACACTCTTATTACCTGAAAGGAATTGTGAAGCAAAAGGGTGAGCACAACTAGCTCAGTAAAGAATATCATGACTAAAGATAATTAAATTATCAATAGCCTTCATCAATAATAAATCAGAGATTTAGAACATATGGTAAATGATAAAAATTTCAACCATAGTTGCAGCGGAACGAGCAATCCATTAGAAGAGTCAAATAGACTATAAAGTCTATTATTTTCTCCATGTTAAAAATCCACCAACAATGTTTTATCCCTGTAACATCAATCAACAATTCTGTCCACAATCATATGAATAACTCATAATCATAACTGTAGTTCTAAATTCCTCTTCTCATCTAGGACGAAGATAATTTTCATCACCTGAAACATCAAACATCATGGTTATACCAAATCACAGTTCCTGTTCATAATCATACTAATAACTTCATCTTTGCACTACGGGCCAAAGATATTCATCAACAAGTCATCTTTGCACTACAGGCCAAAGATATTCAACACAGTTCATCTTTGCATTACTGGCCAAAGATATTCATCTACAATTCATCTTTGCACTACAGGCCAAAGATATTCCTCAACAATTCATATTTGCACTACAGGCCAAATATATTCATATCTCAAAGAAATATATAATCATTTCAGAATTTATATAAACCATAATTATAACCATGTTAATCAATTCATCTTTACACTTAAGCTAAAGATATTCAATTATAAATTCAATGGTCATGATCATACCAGTCACAATTCAACTTTGCACTACAGGCCAAAGAGAACCTTAGTCATGATCATACCAATAATCTACCCATCTTTACACTCCAGTGAAAGAGAAATTCAACATCAGGGTTATAAAAATGTTATATATGATAATAAATCTATATAATCAACATATAGATTTAATCTCAAGAGTAATATTCATAAATCAACTATAATTTGGTTAGTAAAGAAACCAATTTTGTCGTGAATAGTAACTCGTGAATAGTAACTCATGAATAGTAACTCGTGAATAGTAACACCGACTCAAAAAATAAAAATTCCACAATAAAATCCATACCAATATTTCGGTATAATGATATTGAAAGAATAACATTACTTAAATTTATAAACAATTTATTTTAATTGTTTACACTTTACTAATTAATGCATTTAATCATCATAAAATGCCAACTCTTACAATTTCATCATCAATAACCAAAACCCTCATCAAAAATCTGCATATACCTCATATAGGATTCTCAAGCCATAAAATCCTATTTTTCCAATTTTCTTCTTCACAAAACATATTTAATTCATTTTACTCATAACTAGACCATTTTCATGAAAAATACCAAATCAGTTCCAAAAATATTTCTTTTCTGAGATTTAGCATAATATAGTCCCATAGTGAACATATATTTTTCTCAGAATTTTTAAAAGTCATTTACTATTTTTCATATGGCCAAAATAGCCGAATATTTAGACATTTATCAAAAATTGTACTTTTGTCTAAAAATTCTGAAATTTACAGAGTATACTTCTATCATATACATGTACTCCCAATAAAAATTTCATCAATTTTGGAGTTAACCACAAAGAATTATAAGCTGTTACTTTTAAAATAGTCTTTTCTCATAAAATTCATAACTCTCAATCTATACATCCAAAAATCACCATTTTTGGACACAATCAAGAAAACTCATCAAAATATCATTTCAAATTTTTCCAGAATTTTTGAAAGTCAGAAAAATTACGAAACTGAAAATCATAACAACCCTTAAAATCCCTTACTATCCCTTACTATCCCTTACTATCCCTTACCTCAAAAGAGCAGTACTTCTGACTGGATATCGGATATGATGCGAAGGAAACTTGCACTATGAATAGCAACTCACCAAGTATCTAAAAATTCACAAAATATGCTTCATAATATAGAGAGAGAAAGAGAGAAACTTATGTTTCTGGTGTGATTTTCAATTCTAACTTAGCCCTCTATTTATAGGAAAATTTTGGTAGGTTTGACCTGCAACCTGATGGCTTTACCTGCTACTATTCCCACCCACCACATTTGAAATATAATTCAGCACATTTCTTCACCAACCACAAGTGGGGCCCACCAATTCTAGAATTTTCCACCAAAATGATAAACTCCGAAAATTCAACAATTTCTGAACCAGTCATCTCGTAAAATTCATAATAAATCATACGTTCATTTTTAACGGTTCAAAATTTGTGGGCATATACTCAACTTATATATGTATAACATATCCAAAAATTACAACGATCCAACGGTCGGATTAAAAATTATAACCCCCGCAATATATCTCAAAAACCCTGATTTTTAATACCTCCATTCCGATAAAAATACTGATAAAAACCTCAACATTAACTCCTTCATTTTTAACCACAAAAATATATCCCTCATTTATATCCACATAAAATAAATATTTCCTTATCATATGAATCAATAATTAATTATTCACAAATAATATTACAGAATCACATTTATGACAACCAGGCCGTTCCCAGGAAAGAGGGGGCTTTCCAATAAGGATTTCTCCTTACTGGCGCGCAATTAGATGACCAAACCTCTCCTTAGACAGAACTTTCTAGACATTGCCAATAATGTTATCTAATAATATTATTCAAATAATATGAATTATTGATCTGATAATGGGAAATACTGTGCAGCAACAATTATTGAACAACAATAATACAAAATTTCAACGTAGCAATTATTGAATCAATAAAATAAAATATTGAACAGTAATTACTGTAACAATTATTGAGTAGTGCCTTCTTACGTAAGAATCAATAATTTCAAAAATACTATGCAATACCGTGTGCTACTGTGCAATAACGCGTATTACTGTATTTTAACCACCGGGTATTCCAACAGTGTTAACGATAACAACTACGCCGTTAATTGTAAAAACTCAATTTTGTCGTTTTCTTCATCCGACAGTTATTCTGTTATGGGGCCCACAAATGCTGCGCCGTCGTACGAATATTCCCGACAGAAAGAATATTCCACGACCAAACGAATATTCCCCGACAACAATGATTATTTTATAACCACTTGCTTATTTTGAAAAAAATTCATATTTCACCCTTAACTTTAAAATTTATCAATTTAACCATTTACTGAATAGTAATTATAAGAAAAATTGAATACTTTTATTTCATAAAATTCGGGGTCTTACAATCTCCCCTCCTTATGAAATTTCGTCCCCGAAATTTACGTACCTGGTATTTCAAAGAGTTGAGAATACCTTACTTTCATTTCAGATTCCATCTTCCTTATCATCATGATTTCTCCATTTCTCATCTCCTGTATTTCAGATATCTTTCTAGAATACAGCTTCAAAACAAGGGTTAATTGAACAAATTAACATATCACATAATATCTCCGATATTATGACTGACCAACAAATAAGCTTAGGTAGGACACACTAGCGAAGGATTTACTCATCTCTCCCCTCCTAGTTTTATTTCCCGATCTCCGCCAAAGATCATATCCCTAAGCTCTGATACCACCTGTGACAACCCCAAAATAGGTCCATTCCACCCAACCCATTTTAAGTCGTCAAATACATGGTACAGAAAACAACTACAACTTTATTACAACAATTGTCGTGCAAAATACAACAACACATATGCTGTGAGTTTGGATACAAATATATACCAAATGTGACTCATGTTCCAACCGTGGACATCACCTCACAATAACACCTTACATAAAGGTATAGTCAAAAACTGTTTTAGAAATTAGAATCTTTGGGAAGTGCTCAAGGAAACCTTCGTACATGGGAGGCCATGCGTCTAGGTTATGATAGATATCATATGGCCACAGAATTATCCTTGGTTGACCCAATAGACCCCAAAAAAAAACGAGAAGATTACTATCATATTCTTCCCAATGGTGAGTCTTCTCTTGACTTATCATTATCTCCACTGTCTCTAATTGAGAATTATACTTCAAACAAACACCAAGATTATATAGGTAGTGCTCGTATATATACTCAGCAAGTGGATGAGCACATCCCTGTCTTATGATGACACGAGGTTGTATGTCGTTAGACATCTTGTATGATAGTGGCAAACCACCCTTCCAACGTTGGGTACACCTTACCCTATTGGATTCACCAAATATAACTACTAAATGAACTTTTCTATACTGCTTCGGGAGAACATCCATAGCTAGAGACCACCGTTCTATTTCCCCGTTACCCTCGCTCGACCCAGCTACACTCTTATTACCTGAAAGGAATTGTGAAGCAAAAGGGTGAGCACAACTAGCTCAGTAAAGAATATCATGACTAAAGATAATTAAATTATCAATAGCCTTCATCAATAATAAATCAGAGATTTAGAACATATGGTAAATGATAAAAAATTCAACCATAGTTGCAGCGGAACGAGCAATCCATTAGAAGAGTCAAATAGACTATAAAGTCTATTATTTTCTCCATGTTAAAAATCCACCAACAATGTTTTATCCCTGTAACATCAATCAACAATTCTGGTCCACAATCATATGAATAACTCATAATCATAACTGTAGTTCTAAATTCCTCTTCTCATCTAGGACGAAGATAATTTTCATCACCTGAAACATCAAACATCATGGTTTATACCAAATCACAGTTCCTGTTCATAATCATACTAATAACTTCATCTTTGCACTACGGGCCAAAGATATTCATCAACAAGTCATCTTTGCACTACAGGCCAAAGATATTCATCCACAGTTCATCTTTGCATTACTGGCCAAAGATATTCATCTACAATTCATCTTTGCACTACAGGCCAAAGATATTCCTCAACAATTCATATTTGCACTACAGGCCAAATATATTCATATCTCAAAGAAATATATAATCATTTCAGAATTTATATACACCATAATTATAACCATGTTAATCAATTCATCTTTACACTTAAGCTAAAGATATTCAATTGTAAATTCAATGGTCATGATCATACCAGTCACAATTCAACTTTGCACTACAGGCCAAAGAGAACCCTAGTCATGATCATACCAATAATCTACCCATCTTTACACTCCAGTGAAAGAGAATTCAACATCAGGGTTATAAAAATGTTATATATGATAATAAAATCAATATAATCAACATATAGATTTAATCTCAAGAGTAATATTCATAAATCAACTATAATTTGGTTAGTAAAAGAAACTAATTTTGTCGTGAATAGTAACTCATGAATAGTAACTCGTGAATAGTAACACCGACTCAAAAAATAAAAATTCCACAATAAAATCCATACCAATATTTCGGTATAATGATATTGAAAGAATAACATTACTTAAATTTATAAACAATTTATTTTAATTGTTTACACTTTACTAATTAATGCATTTAAATATCATAAAATGCCAACTCTTACAATTTCATCATCAATAACAAAAACCCTCATCAAAAATCTGCATATACCTCATATAGGATTCTCAAGCCATAAAATCCTATTTTCCAATTTTCTTTCTTCACAAAACATATTTAATTCATTTACTCATAACTAGACCATTTTTATGAAAAATACCAAATCAGTTCCAAAAATATTTCTTTTCTGAGATTTAGCATAATATAGTCCCATAGTGAACATATATTTTTCTCAGAATTTTTAAAAGTCATTTACTATTTTTCATATGGCCAAAATAGCTGAATATTTAGACATTTATCAAAAATTGTACTTTTGTCTAAAAATTCTGAAATTTACAGAGTATACTTCTATCATATACATGTACTCCCAATAAAAATTTCATCAATTTTGGAGTTAACCACAAGGAATTATAAGCTGTTACTTCTAAAATAGTTTTTTCTCATAAAATTCATAACTCTCAATCTATACATCCAAAAATCACCATTTTTTGGACACAATCAAGAAAACTCATCAAAATATCATTTCAAATTTTTCCAGAATTTTTGAAAGTCAGAAAAATTACGAAACTGAAAATCATAACAACCCTTAAAATCCCTTACTATCCCTTACTATCCCTTACTATCCCTTACCTCAAAAGAACAGTACTTCTGACTGGATATCGGATATGATGCCGAAGGAAACTTGCACTAATGAATAGCAACTCACCAAGTATCTAAAAACTCACAAAATATGCTTCATAATATAGAGAGAGAAAGAGAGAAACTTATGTTTCTGGTGTGATTTTCAATTCTAACTTAGCCCTCTATTTATAGGAAAATTTTGGTAGGTTTGACCTGCAACCTGATGGCTTTACCTGCTACTATTCTCACCCACCACATTTGAAATATAATTCAGCACATTTCTTCACCAACCACAAGTGGAGCCCACCAATTCTAGAATTTTCCACCAAAATGATAAACTCCGAAAATTCAACAATTTCTGAACCAGTCATCTCGTAAAATTCATAATAAATCATACGTTCATTTTTAACGGTTCAAAATTTGTGGGCATATACTCAACTTATATATGTATAACATATTCAAAAATTACCACGATCCAACGGTCGGATTAAAAATTATAACCCCCGCAAAATATCTCAAAAACCTTGATTTTTAATACCACCATTCCGATAAAAATACTGATAAAAACCTCAACATTAACTCCTTCATTTTTAACCACAAAAATATATCCCTCGTTTATATCCACATAAAATAAATATTTCCTTATCATATGAATCAATAATTAATTATTCACAAATAATATTACAGAATCACATTTATGACAACCAGGCCGTTCCCAGGAAAGAGGGGGCTTTCCAATAAGGATTTCTCCTTACTGGCGCGCAATTAGATGACCAAACCTCTCCTTAGACAGAACTTTCTAGACATTGCCAATAATGTTATCTAATAATATTATTCAAATAATATGAATTATTGATCTGATAATGGAAAATACTGTGCAGCAACAATTATTGAACAACAATAATACAAAATTTCAACGTAGCAATTATTGAATCAATAAAATAAAATATTGAACAGTAATTACTGTAACAATTATTGAGTAGTGCCTTCTTACGTAAGAATCAATAATTTCAAAAATACTATGCAATACCGTGTGCTACTGTTCAAACACGCGTATTACTGTATTTTAACCACCGGGTATTCCAACAGTGTTAACGATAACAACTACGCCGTTAATTATAAAAACTCAATTTTTGTCGTTATCTTCATCCGACAGTTATTCTGTTATGGGGCCCACAAATGTCTGCGCCGTCGTACGAATATTCCACGACAGAAAGAATATTCCACGACCAAACGAATATTCCCCGACAACAATGATTATTTTATAACCACTTGCTTATTTTGAAAAAAATTCATATTTCACCCTTAACTTTAAAATTTATCAATTTAACCATTTACTGAATAGTAATTATAAGAAAAATTGAATACTTTTATTTCATAAAATTCGTGGTCTTACAAAAAACTTTTTAAATCATAAAAGATAGTAGAGTTTATTTTCTACTTGACTCTTTTAATGGATTGCTTGTTCCGCTACAGTTAAACTTGATGTCTATTATATTTTATCAGTTTAACATTGTTGAAGGCTAATGATAATTTATTCTGCATTATCTTAGTCATAATATTTCTTACTGGGCTAGTTGAGCTCACCCTTTCTTTCACTGTTCTCTTCAGGAAATGAGAACGTAGCTGGGGCAAGTCGGGGAACGGAGTGATGGTCCGAATGATAGTATTAGTTAGTAGTCCTCACTATTCTATGTAATGGTGTGTTAATAAATGTAATGAGGACTCCTTTTGAGTATGAATACTCTCTAGAAGATAATATTTGTATTCAAACTCACAGTTTATGTTTTGTCGTATTGTACACGACAGTTGTATTAATCAGTTGTATTTGTATTCTGTACTATGTATCTGACGACCTAAGATGGGTGATGTATACCTAATTTTGGGGGCGTCACAGTTGGTATCAGAGCTTAGGGATATGATCCCTGGCTAAGATGTGAGAATAGAACTAGGAGGGGAGAGACGGGGAATTCCTTCGCTAGTATGACATACCTAAGTTTATTTGCATGGTATTTAATTGGTCGGTCATAATATAAGGATAATATATGACATATCAATTAATTTTTATTTTGTGGCAGTATCTGAAAATGGCATCTGAGAACGTTGAGAATAGCAATGGAGCACAGACGACTGTTGATTCACCGCATATCAATAATCAGGATAATGTGCATCAGGAAGGTGTCAATCCTCATGCAAACAACAACACTGACCAAATGATGAATGATCAAATGTTCAGAGGCTTTATACAATTCATACAACAACAGGTGAAAGCGGCTCCTGTCCACAACGTAGGTGAAAATACTGGAAACTCTCAGGCGGTCACCGCTAAACAGTTTAAGGAGCTGGGACCACCGGAGTTTAAGGGAGAACCCAAACCACTTGTAGCTGAAACATGGATAAAGCAGATCACCAAGATATTTGATGTCTTGAGTTGCTCCGAGGAGCAAAAGGTTCCCTTTGCCGCCTTTATGTTGTGAGGAGAGGCAGATTACTGGTGGGAATCGATAAAGCGTACTCAACCTGCCGCACTGAAGATGTCCTGGGAGAAGTTCCAAGAGCTGTTTAACGACAAATACTTTTCCGAGAGTATTCGTCACATGAAGGAGGTGGAGTTCATCAAATTGGAGCAGAATAATATGACCGTGTCGCAGTACGAGGCAAAATTTACGGAGTTATCCCGGTTTGCGTCCCACCTGGTGGATAATGAAGAAAGAATGACGCGGATGTTTTTAAGAGGTTTGAAGCCGGAGATACGTCAACATCTTGTTTCTCATAAACTGTGTTTGTATTCAGATGTTGTAAATAGGGCTCAGTTGGTGGAGCGCGATAACGAGATAACGCAACCAAAAGAGAGTAGCCGGCAAAATGATAATACCAGTGAGAGCAGTCATCGAAGCGGTGACAACAAGCGTGGAGGGAATCAACAGGCCAGAAATGGTAACCACTTCGGTGGTAATCAGGGCCAAAACAATAAGAATGGACATTTCAAGAAGAAGAGATTCAACAATGATGGAAAGACGTCAGCACCAGCACCTGTCGTTAAGGAAGGAGAACGACCACCTATCATATGTTTCAAATGCGGAGGGGAGGGGCACATCAGTCCAAACTGCGCGATGCCGTCCAAAGCATGTTATAATTGTGGAAGAGAAGGTCATTTAGCCCGATTTTGTCGTTTACCGAAGACAAATTCAGCTAGGATGGAGGCACCAAAAGTCGTCCCAGAAAAGTCAAAACCGGTTGTGCAAGGGAGAGCGTTTGTTGTGAACTCCCAGAGAGCAAGGAACCCAAATGAGGTCATCACGGGTAAGCTTATCATAAACTCTAAAGAAGTTTATACTTTATTTGATACCGGTTCAACCCATTCTTTTATTTCTCCTACTTGCGCTCATCGATTAAATTTGATTCCGGAGAAATTAGACTTTGACTTATCTGTGGAAACTCCGTTGGGAGAAACCTTCATTACCTCCACTGTTTATAAGTCTTGTTTGATTCAAGTTGGTACCCACACATTACCTATCGATCTGATTTCATTAAAAATACTTGCATTTGACGTGATTCTAGGGATTGATTGGTTAACTACTCATTATGCAAAAATTGATTATTTTCGTAAGGTTGTTAGCTTTCATATTCCTAATCGACCTATTATGCGAATTCAAGCAACCAAACCATTAAAATCAATCGCTGTCATCTCAAGTCATAAAGCTATTCGTTTATTGAAAAACGGATGTCAAGCTTTCTTAGCTCATGTCACAGATCTAAACAAAAATACGTCAGTTTTGAATGATATTTCTATTGTTAATAAATTTCCTGACGTATTTCCCGAAGAACTTCCTGGCCTACCCCCAGAGCGTGAAATTGAATTTTGTATCGACCTTGAACCCGGTACAAAACCCATTTCCAAAGCTCCATATCGAATGGCTCCTATTGAACTTCAGGAGTTAAAGACCCAACTGCAGGAATTGTTAGACATTGGTTTTATTCGTCCTAGTACTTCTCCTTGGGGTGCTCCTGTTCTGTTCGTGAAGAAGAAAGATGGGAGTATGCGACTTTGTATTGATTATCGGGAGTTGAATCATGTCACCATCAAAAATAGGTACCCATTGCCACGTATTGATGACCTGTTTGACCAGTTGCAAGGAGCACAATTCTTTTCAAAGATCGATCTTCGTTCTGGATATCATCAGCTGAAGGTTAGAACTGAGGATATTCCAAAGACTACCTTCAGAACTCGGTATGGGCATTATGAATTCTTAGTTATGTCTTTTGGATTGACTAATGCTCCTGCTGCCTTCATGGATATGATGAACAGGGTATTTAAGGAATATTTAGATCACTTTGTGGTCGTCTTTATCGATGACATCCTTGTTTATTCCAAAAGCCGTGACGATCATGAGCAACACTTGAGGCTGGTACTCCAAAAGCTTCGTGAATACAAACTTTATGCCAAGTTGAAGAAATGCGAGTTCTGGCTGGAGGAGGTAGCATTCCTTGGGCACGTAGTATCAAGTCGCGGAATATCGGTTGACCCGGCAAAGATTGAAGCTATTCAAAGCTGGGAGCAACCTAAATCAGTGACCGAGGTACGTAGCTTTCTTGGTTTAGCTGGTTATTATCGGAGATTCGTGGAAGGATTTTCTCGAATCGCTACTCCATTAACTCAGCTGACTCGGAAAGATACAAAGTTTGGTTGGAGCGAAGAATGTGAGCAGAGTTTTCAAGAACTCAAGAGGAGACTCATTTCAGCACCTGTTCTAACAATACCATCTGGCTCGGAGGGATTTGTCATCTACAGTGATGCTTCGAGCAAAGGGTTGGGATGCGTTCTCATGCAACATGGAAAAGTCATAGCCTATGCATCAAGACAACTCAAGGAATATGAGAGGAATTATCCTACTCATTATCTAGAGTTGGCAGTTGTTGTCTTTGCACTTAAAATTTGGAGGCATTACTTGTATGGAGAGAAAGTGGAGATCTTTACGGATCATAAAAGCCTCAAATATTTCTTCACTCAAAAGGAACTCAACATGCGACAACGACGTTGGCTTGAATTGTTGAAAGATTATGATCATACCATTCAATACCATCCTGGAAAAGCGAACGTGGTAGCTGACGCATTGAGTAGAAGATCATATGCGGGTACAAGTGCAATATTAACAACGCAAAGGCCCATTTTGTGTGACTTGCAAAGGATGGAGATAGAGTTAAAGACTCCAGGGACCCATGTGATGATGGCGAATATACGAGTAGAACCGACTTTAATCGATAAAGTTAAAGCTGCTCAAGCTACAGACTTGGAGCTGATGCGTATGAGGAAGAAAGTGCAAGAAGGTTCTACTTTAATATTTTTATTTTTATTATCATTAATATTAAACACAATTTTTTTTAATAAAAACATTAAAAAAACGCAGTTTTTTTAATAAAAATAAGTAATTTTAATAAAAATAATTATTATATTATTTATATAATAATTTATATTATTATATAACTATAAATAAATAATTATACAACTAATTTATATTATTTGTGTAATTTTTAGTTGTTTTATTTCTTATTTTACCTTTTTATTCTTTGATCTCATTAAAAATATATAATATTTTTACACATAAGCACTCCTGCTGCCTATTAGGATGCCACGTCAGCAATTTCTGACGTGGCAGACCCAATTGAATGAAATTGAAAAAAAATTGATAGTTCAATCATCTAATTGACAAAATTGAAAGATGGATCACCGAAGTGGAATATGACCATAGTTTAGGGTAGTAAATTATATTTAAGCCTTAAATATACTATTTAGTGACTAGTTACTTAATACTATATATACAGACAAATTCTTTTTAACATATTTTAATGTGGGATTAAGATGTTATAAATAAATCAAGACCGAACTTAAGTTAGTTATGTTTAGAAATTCAATTTTAAGCTTTAAATTAAAATTAAACATCAAATTATTACTAAATTTAAATTTATAAATTATAAATGCACTTACTGCCGTAGATCTCCCATTTTACAGTGATCGAATAATAAATTAAATGTTTTATCAAATAAAATAAATAAAGTAGAATAATATCGTATTTGAATTATAATGTACGGTCCCCTTTTCCAGTGAACCAAAAGTGAACTGGCTATAGCGACGGTTTTTTGAGCTATGGCGACGGTTCGTCGCCATAGGTATATCGTTGGATTTGTTTGCTATAGCGACACAAAAAATTGTCGCTATAGTCGGTTCACTTTTAATTCGTTGTTTAAGATTCATCGGAGAAGGGGACCATTATAATGAATATATATAATACATTTTAATATATATTTTATTTATTTTAATCACATGCACCAACTTCGTTAGATTTTTAATTTGAAACTGAAAGGCATAGCTAAGCAATGACATTTATCATGGATAAAACTATAAAATGACCAAATAGTTTGGACTCAATTCGTACTTGCTCGACTTAAAATTCGATTTGAGCTTGACTCGAAATATAAATGAGTCAAATATGAGAAAATTTTAAAATTTGATAAATTACTCGAACCTCCTTAAGTTGCAATTTTCTATTGATATTCGGATTATATTCGTTTTAAAAGTTCAAACTGCTCGTCTCAATCAAATCTTATTTTATACTCGATAAATTTTATGAATCAATTCTGAGCATATTAATATTCGATTCGACTTGATTTATTTACACCTTTAATCATAGAGAAAGGAAGGAAGGAAATTGAAACATAAAAGTACTCATCATTAATTACTTTACTACTTACTGTACTATTTTTTTTAAACCTGGCAAAATATAGTTATGGGTTGGTTTTGGTTTTTAAAATATGGTTAACCAACCATTTAAGAACTAAAACCATATTAACCATTTTTAATATGGACAATGTGGGTTGGAACCATATGGTTATGGTTAAAAATCATATTAACTATATTAACCATTTTAAGATATTTTATGTAAATATTTATTTGTATTAGTTGTTATAATATTATATATTTTTTATATTGTGATTGTATCATAAATAAATAACTAAAATATAATAGTATTTAATTATAATTTGTGCTTGAGATAATTTTATTATATAATCTATCATAAGAAAAGAGGAGTGAGAACAGTAACAAAATATTATTTTATTTGGTGGATGAGGTGAGGTAGGGTGGGCTAATATTATTTTTTTACATAATCACATAATATTATTTTTTTTAGTAGGGGTGGGGTGGGGGTAGGGTAGGTGCGTGGGGTGGGGGTAAGGTGGATGGGTGGGGGTAGGGTGGGTGGGTGGGGGTGGGGGTAGAGTAGGTGGGTCGGGTGGGTGGGTGGGGAAGGGGTAGGGGTAGGGTGGGTAGGGCGGGTGGCGTAGGGTGGAAAGGGTGGAGTAGGGGTAAGATGAGTAGGGTGGGTGGGGTGGAGGAAGGGTGCGTGGCGTAGGGTGAGTGGGGTGGGGGGTAGGGTAGGGTGGGTAAGGTAGGTGGGGTAGGGTGGGATAGGGGTAAGGTGAGTAGGGTGGGGTGAGGGTAGGGGTAAGGTGGGTGGGGTGGGGGTGGGGGTGGGGGTAGGGGTAGGGTAGGGTAGAGGGGGGTAGGGGTAGGGTGGGGGTAGAGTGGGGTAGGTAGGGTGGGGTAGGGTGCGTGGTGAGTGGGTGGGTGAGGGTGGGGTGGGGTGGGTCGTGATGGGGGTGGGTGGGGTGGGGTGGGGGTAGGGTAGAGTGGAGTAGGGGTGAGTGGGGTAGGGGGGGGTGGGGTGGGATGAAGTGTATACATAATCACATAATATTTTTTTTTTGTGGAGATGGGGTAGGGGGTGGGGGTGGGAGTGGGGGTGGGGGTGGGGTTGAGTGGGTTAAGGGTGGATGGCGTAGGGTTGATATGGTAAGGTGGATGGGGTGGAGTGGAGTGGGGTGGGGTGGGGTGGGTAAGGTAGGGTTGGGCTTGGGTGGATGGAGTAGGGGTGGATGGGGTGGGTGGGTGGCGTAGGGGTGGGGTTATTATTATTCATATTTATTAATATAAATTTATAATAATAAAAATTATTAACAGGATCAGTATCTAGAAAAATTGTAGAATAATGAGGTTATTAATTATATCAAAAAATAATTGTCATTCCTTTTATCATACGTAATGTACCTATTGATCTCTACAAATTATATATATAATATAATAAGCGCTAAAATATTTGTAAAATACGAATATGGGTTGAAAGAATATTTAATTTGGATTTGGAATAAAATATGGATCGAAAAATGGTTAACCGGGTTGAAACTATAACCAACCCAAATAAATATGGTTCTAAACTTAACCAACCCAAATAAATAAATATAGTTAACCAATCTATTTGGTTCCAGTTAATATAAGTTGACCCGATAGTTAATCAATTAGATTGTCAGGTCTAATTTTTTTGTTAAGGTGTTACGTACATTTGAGAGGTAAACTCTACCTACTTGGCTGCTCAACGTCGGAAAATTAAAAGATGAGAATTTAGGATTTTTTAATTTTTTTATGGTAATATTAAAATAAATCCTTCTCAAGGTTTAATATGCGTACTAATTTAACAAAAATATAATAAAAATGTCTTGGCAAAGTTTATAAATGAAACTCATTTTGTAGAGTTAAAAACAGTCAAAAAGAGGTTAAAAAAGATTGTAATTACAGCTAGGGAGGTAAAAACTTATGTCACGTTAATTTTCTTCACTACTTAATTTTTATTTCCAAGCAACAAACATTGACTAGCATTCTAGTAATATGATGATGATATTTACTCTCTTTTAATTAACTCCTGAAGTACTTTCCAGTAAACTTGTACTCTTCTGATTGTACTAAATGATGCCTTAGGCAACAATCTAACGATGTTGGTGGAATAGTCAATGTTCTTTGTTAGATACAATTTTTTTTTTAATTTTGTCCGTTTTAAAATTAAAGATTATTTTATGCTTTTAGATCTTATATAAAATGACATGAATTTTTGAACGTATTCTTACTTTATTTTTTAATTGATCGAATATTATCACGATATTATTAATAATTTTTAATTAGTGTTAAAGAAGTACTTGAAAAATATTTATTTTTATATATAAAAAATTATTTTATAAATATATCTCTAGTTTCAAAAGGAAAGGAGTACGAGAACTCGTGGCAGCAAGTTAGCCAAATGGAGTGCAAATCTATTGCAAGGTGAATAAAATTGATGGGCTCATAGGATTTTTTGGTATATATATATATATATATATATATATATATATATATATATATATATATATATATATATATATATATATATCGGAGAGGATCGGATCGGATGCATACTCCTTTATTTAATATACCTTACTTATCATCTTTAACAACGGACCGGACGACGATTCAGTCTGTCGTGTATATCAGAGAACCGTCGGCTTAACTTTTAGTGACGCATCGAACCGTTGTAATACCTGTTTATCTGTTCTATATCGACGAACCAAACTGTCGCTCGGTTCGTCATTAAAAGTGACAAGCAGGGTATGCACCAGACCAGACTGATATATATATATATATATATATATATATATATATATATATATATATATATATATATACAAAACTGATCAGGTCCGGATTCCCGTACGATAGTAAAATTCGGACCTTTTTTTTTTTTAAACAACTAAAAAAATAAGTTTAATATTTTATGAAACTGGAATTTTTATATAATACAGTGTTTTGGGTGTGATTTGGATACATATAACAAAATAGGTCTGTACAGTCCAGTTTCATAAAATATTAAACTTTTTTTTTAGTTGTTTTAAAAAAAAAAGTCTGTAACTTAAAAAAATGCTGGAGTCCGGATAGGAACCGGACCCTATATATATATATATATATATATATATATATATATATATATATATATATATATATATATATATATATCTTCATGATCAAGCAAAAATCTCTCATCATCTGTCTCTCTGTTTCATCTAAAGTTTTGATGGTATTAGGGTGATTTGATGGCTTCTTAAATTCCCCATTATTTCAAAATTCTAAATTTGATTTGCTGGGGGATGAAGTGATTCAATCAATCTAAGGGTTTCTTGATTTTGTTCAACTCTACCAACCAAAACTGCAAAGAAAAGGCCAAAAAGGAGCATTAACAGATGAGAATGTAACCCTTTCAGTTCACCAGTTTTTGTTTTGTTAGTTCTCTTCTCTCCTATTGATGATTCAACGTTTAGGAAAGACTCCAAGTAAATTGAGTGATTAGATTGTAATGTGTGCAACCAAGAAAGTCAGAATTCGGACTATACATGAAATTAGCCATCTACCAAACTCTCACAACACAACCAGCCCATTCCTATTTCTTTTAGCCTTACAAATCGCACATTATTCTATACTAATTAGGGTCTTTTACATAAGTATACAACATTTAGAAAGTAATTACACTATTAGTGCACTCATAAAATATTTACACAATTAATACACTTTCTATATTTATTTACAATATTAGTACAATTAGGATTCCTTAATTTAGGGAATTAATATAGGATTCAATTCATAATAATAAGGAAACCTAAAATCAAAGAGAAATAACTACCATAATTAATAATTCAAATTCAAATATCTTGGATCTAACAAACAAAACAAATTCAAATTCAAAAACAATAATTAAAATTCAAATATTCAAAATTTGGCAACGTCATCTTCCTCCTCCCCTTCGCTGGTCATCTTTCTCCTCCCCTTCGCCGCCGCTTCAACACCATGGACGCCGGCCACAGCTGCCATTATGACGAAGGTTGATTTAGACCAGAAATTAAAATGAGAAAAAGATAAATTTTAGTGCAGTTGGTATCCAAATATTTATACAAAGGTAACCATTTTAGTTTTTATGGGTAACCAATAGAAATTTCAGTGCAGTTGGTAAGCAAAATTTTTAAAGGTAACAATTTTATTTTTTGTTTGTTACATTTGTATTAAGGTTTGGCTACCAACTGCACTATGAAAAAAAATCTATAATAGATTTTTTATAATTAATTGGTAACCCAATAAAACTGAATTGGTTACTTTTGTATTAAGGTTTGGCTACCAACTGCATTATAAAAAAAAAATCTACAATATATTTTTTTTAAATAATTGGTATCCCAATAAAACTGAATTGGTTACATTTGTATAAAATGTTAACTATAAACTGCACTATTAAATAAAAAAATCTATAATAGATTTTTTTAAAATAAATTAGAAACCTAATAACACTGAATTAGTTACCTTGGTATGAATGTTTGGCTACCAACTGTACTATAAAAAATCGATCCATTATAATCAATCCACCTCAAAATGGGCAAAAAATCGGCAGCATGCACAGAATATGTAATTGTACATCATTCTCCTTCATTTCTTCATTGTAAACAAAAACAAACCAGATGGCTTGCTTACTCACCTTCCTTTTGTTCTCTCTCTCTCTTCGTTTCTTTATCATGTAAGTCTCACTGCACTATTATTATACATCATCTTTGATTTACAAATTTAATATTTTTCTAAACCATTTCCATCTTCTTTTGTTTTGTATTTTTATTTAATCAAACAGCTGTAGAGTTTTCGGCAAAGATTGGGGTAAACTACGGCCAACTGGGGAACAACTTACCTTCTCCCTCTAAATCCATCCGCCTCATCAAATCCCTCAACGCCAAACGCGTCAAAATCTACGATGTCAATCCCAAAATCCTCAAAGCCCTAATTGCATACTAATTCCTTAAATTAAGGAATCCTAATTGCACTAATATTGTAAATAAATATAAAACTGTATTAATTATGAAAATATTTTATAAGTGAACTATTGTTGTAATTATTATTAAAAATATAATAGAATATGTAATTGTACTTATTAATTATTGTAAGTTTAGGTTTCAATAAAGCCCATTTATACTTTATAGACGTAATTTAAGTAAATATAAACGTATCATTTATTTCCTTAATTGCGGAGAATAAGAGAGAACCTCATTTAATTTGTGTAGAAATAATTTGATTTGTGTTTATAGTGAAACATTTGATAAAGTGCATAGTTGTTTAAGAAAAAACTAATTTTTCCTTATTCCACTTAATAGAAAAGACTATTAGTTACTCTTTCTATTCCTAAATAAATGACGTTTTAGGGAGTTTAAATTTTTTTAATATATTTGACGTTAACAAATTTCTAGAAAGCATTAATTATAATTTTTTCTCTATTGCCCTCAAGTATCTTTTTATCTCACTTATTTAGGTAACTTTATATATATTTTCTTAATTAATGCAAGGATAATTGTGGTAATACATATCAAACTTAATGACAAAATTGAAGTAATTATTGATTTCCTTAATAAGTGTGAAACCCTCTAAAACGTCACTTATCTATGAATAGAGAAAGTAATTTATAAGTACAAATGTTGTAGTCTTACTTAATTAGTACTAATAAATGTCGTTAAATATATTGAATAGTTGTAATGTGTAACTTACAATATATGTGGATGTATATATGTGTATATGTATATGTTGATATATATATATATATATATATATATATATATATATATATATATATATATATATAGTCCGGATCTTAAGCTCACCCCTTATCCAACTCACCCGAGTTCACCCCCTTTTAGCGACGGACCCGGCGACGGTTCGGTCATACAATCGTCGTCTATACTTTTAGCGACGGACAACATATAGCGTCGCTAAATGTATAGACGATGGTTGTATGATCGAACCATTGTCGGGTCCGTCGCTAAAGGGGGGTAAGTTCGGTTGAGTTGGATAATGGGTCAGCTTAAGATCCGGACCGTATATATATATATATATATATATATATATATATATATATATATATATATATATATATATATATATGATATACTCCATCCGTTCCTTAATATAAGTTATTTTAGAAAAATATTTTTATTCCTTAATATAAGTCATTTGAGAATTTCAAGTACGCATTAATTGCTTAGTTTCCAATATTACCTCAAGTATTAAATGTAACTTTGGTTCTCTCGCTATTTTCTATCTAATAAATAACAATCTCTTCTTCCAATACAAGGACATTATAGATAATTGATATTATAGTTAATGTTATACAATCATTTCCTTAATACTTGTGCACAATTCTAAAAAGACATATATTAAAGAACAGAGGGAGTACATATACATATAAGAAATACTAACAATTGGAATATTCTTTCCTTTCTCCATTTTTACTTTCTACAAATATTAAACTATAAAAAAGAAGTGTTTGTTTAGAACAAATATGAATTGTTATCACAAGTTTGTTCAATTCTAAAACTTGACACACATCCTGGAAGTATATCGTCTACAATCCATAGCAAACCAATCGTGATTGGGCAATAAAAACCTTAAAGACATGGATCACTCGTATCATATATTCTACTATAATTTTGATTATATAAATTTACGGTTCTAACAATTAATCATTTCAAAAATAATGTACCAAATTTCATCATACATGCAAGTCATTATTGCATTTTGGCAATTAATGGAAAATATTTATATTGCAAGAAAAAATGTCGATTTTTATTGCGAGTAAACACATCAATCAATGACTCATTTGAAAGTAGTATGCACACAAGCCAATCATATTTGATGATAAAACATATACTTTGTAACAATCTTATTCATTTATTAATAAAAAGTATTAATTTATTGAAGGCTTTTAATTATCTACATGATGCTGTTTTATAATATGTGATAAACCCATAGTTTTAAGCAATGATTTTAGAATAATGATGATGATCATTCTAATGAGATCTGAATTCTTAGAAAGCTTAAAACTAAAATAGTTCCCAATCGTTGGATTACTAAATTGGGGATTAGTGAATCCGGATAGATTGGTACATACGATGCTTGCTCATTGGATGAGGATGATTGATCTCATTATCATTTGTGTGGAGACATTAAAGCAAGTATGTAGGTGCTTATAAGAGAATAAGTTCACTGAACGTGGCTCGCTAAGGAATACCTAATGGAGTTTTACTTGCCTGTCAACAGGAATTCCTATAGTGATAGTAGTACAAGTGATCCTCGGACTTGAGATCATCATAGTATCTTGTGTATGATGAATTATACTTTGACTTATTTCTTAAGACCCTTAGGGTATATCAAAGGGTATGTGTGACGCCCTCAAAATAGGTATACAACACCCATTCTGAGTCGCCAAATATATGGTACAAAAAGCAAACTACAACTTCAATAATACAATTGTCGTGCAAAATACGACAACACATACTGTGAGTTTAAATACAAATATTGTCTTCTAGACAATATTCACACTCAAATAAGTCCTCATTACAATTATTCAAACACTATTTTATAAAAATAGTGAGGACAACTAAAATATCTTTCTAGAACCATCACTCCATACCCCGACTAGATCCTGCTATGTTCTCACCTCCTGAGAAGAAAAATGGAACAAAAAGGAAAAAGATGAGCTCAACTAGCCCAATAAAGAATATTATGACTAAGATAATATACAACAAATTATCATTAGTATTCAACAGGGAAAAATCTGATAGAATATAATCGACAACAAATTTTAGATCAACAACTGCAGCGGAAACAGCAAACCATTAGAAGAGTCAAGTAGAGAATGAATTCTACTATCTTCTAAGATTTAGAAGTCCATCATCAATATTTTATCCCTGTAACATCAATCAATATACATCTTGAATCAAATATTTATCTTTGCACTACAGGCCAAAGATATTCATTTGTAACACCAGTCGGTCATGTTCATCTCAACACATGTTCATCTTTGCATTACAAGCCAAAGATATTCATCAGGTAATCATACATCTTTGCACTACATGCCAAAGATATTCAGTAATATCATCATTCAGGTCTGAGGATGATGAAAAATATCTTAAAGAAAACGAATCCAGTGAGACAGAAGGACAAATAGTAGGGATTCATATAACAATTTATCCAAGATCAATAATACTTCATAATAATCAATTGTGAAGCAGAATTCAAAAATAAAGATCAAAACATGGATACAATCAAAGATAGTAACCATAATAGACATCTTGGACAAAAAGAGAAAATTTTATTTTTCGGTGAATAGTGCCGTATTCGTGAATAGCACCGTATACGTGAATAGTGCCGTATATGTGAATAGTAACCCCGACACAAAAAGTTCCAAATTTGATAAAAACTCATATCAATATTTCAGCATAATGATATTGAAGAAAAATAATATCATTTAAGAAGAAAATAATATCCCTTACTTCAAAATAATCGTACTTCTGACTGAATATCGGATATGAGGCTGAATGAAACTTGTGCTGAATCGCAACTTTCAAAGTATCTAAATACTCACAAAATACACTCCATAATCTAGAGAGAGAAAGGGAGAAAACTTGTTTCTGGTGTGATTTTCAATTCTAACTTAGCCCTCTATTTATAGAAAAATGGTAGCACGCCGAAGCAGACTTGACCTGCAACCTGATGGCTTTACCTGCTACTATTCTCACCCACCACATTTGAATAAAAATCTCAACACATTTCTTCACCAAGCAAGAGTGGGGCCCAACAATTCTAGAATTTTTCACCAAAATGATTAACTTTAAAAATTCAACAATTTCTGAACAAGTCATCTCGTAAAATTCATAACAAATCATACGTTCATTTTTAACGGTTCAAAATTTGTGGACATATACTCAACTTATATATGTATAACATATCTAAAAATCACAACGATCCAACGGTCGGATTAAAAATTATAACCCCCGCAATATATCTCAAAAATCCTGATTGATTTATAATACCTCCATTCCGACAAAAATACTTATAAAACACCTCAACATTAACTCCTTCATTTTTAACCACAAAATATATCCAACATTTATATTCACATAAAATAAATATTTTCTTATTATATGAATCAATAATTAATTATTCACAATAAATATTACAGAATCACATTTATGACAACCAGGCCGTTCCTAGGAATTGAAAGAGGGGGCTTTTCAATAAGAATTTATTCTTACTAGTGCGCAATTAGATGACCAAACCTCTCCTTAGACAGAACTTTCTAGACATTGCCAATAATGCTATCTAATAATATTATTTAAATAATATGAATTATTGATCTGATAATGCAAAATACTGTGCAACAACAATTATTGAAACAACAATAATATAAAATATCAACGCAGCAATTATTGAATCAATAAAATAAAATATTGAACAGTAACTACTGTAACAATTATTGAGTAGTGTCTTCCTTCGTAAGAATCAATAATTCTAAAATACTGTGCAATCCGTGTGCTACTGTGCAACCACGCGTATTACTGTATTTTAACCATCGGGTATTTCAACAGTGTTAACGGTAACAACTACGTCGTTATTTATAAAAACTCAATTTTTGTCATTATCTTCATCCAATCGTTTTTCGTTATGGGGCCCACAAATAGCTGCGCCGTCGTACGAATATTCCCCGACAGAAAGAATATTCCACGACCACACGAATATTCACCGACCAAAAATGAATATTTTATAACCACTTGCTTATTTGAAATATTTGCGCATTTTACCAATAACTACCACATTAATCAAACCAACCCTTTCTATTTCAAAATAATAAATAGAGAAAATTTAATTTCATTTATTAATAAGTTGGGGTCTTACAACCTCCCCTCCTTATGAAATTTCGTCCTCGAAATTGACGTACGTACCTGGTGTTTCGAAAAGGTGAGGATACCTCGCTTTCATTTCTGATTCCAACTCCCAAGTCATTTCTTCAATAGCATGGTTTCTCCACAAAACCTTAACTTGTTGTAACGCCCCCAAAATAGGTCCATTCCATCCAACCCATTTTGAGTCGCCAAATACATGGTACAGATAACAACTACAACTTTATTACAATAATTGTCGTGCAAAATACAACAACACATATGCTATGAGTTTGGGTACAAATATATACCAACTGTGACTCATGTCCCAACCTTGGATAGCACGTCACAATGACACATTACATAAAGGTATACTCAAAAACTGTTTTAAAAATTAGAATCTTTGGAAAGTGCTCAAGGAAACCCTCGTACATGGGAGGCCATACTTCTAGGTTATGATAGATATCATATGACCACAGAATTATCCTTGGTTGACCCAATAGACCCCAAAGAAAAACAAGAAGGTTACTATCATATTCTTCCCAATGGTGAGTCTTCTCTTGACTTATCATTATCTCCACTGTCTCTAATTGAGAATTATACTTCAAACAAACACCAAGATTATATAGGTAGTGCTCGTAAATATACTCAGCAAGTGGATGAGCACATCCCTGTCTTATGATGACACGAGATTGTATATCATTAGACATCTTGTATGATAGTGGCAAAACATCATTCCAACGTTGGGTTCGCCTCACCCTAGATGATTCACCAAATATAACTACTAAATGATGACCACCGTTCTATTCTCCTGTTACCCCCGCTCGACCCAGCTACACTCTTATTACCTGAAAGGAATTGTGAAACAGAAGGGTGAGCACAACTAGCTCAGTAAAGAATATCATGACTAAAGATAATTAAATTATCAATAGCCTTCAGCAGAATTAAATCAGAGATTTAGAACATATGGTAGATGATAAAAATTTCAACCATAGTTACAACGGAACGAGCAATCCATTAGAAGAGTCAAATAGACTATAAAGTATATTATCTTCTCCACGTTAAACGTCCATCAACAATGTTTTATCCCTGTAACATCAATCAACAGTTCCTTTCCACAATCATATGAATAATTCATAATCATAATTGTGATTCTAAATTTCGCATCCAAGACGAAGATAATTTTCATCACCTGTCTTTACCTGAAACATCAAAGATCATGGTTATATCAAATCACAGTTCTTGTTCATAATCATACTAATAAATTCATCTTTGCACCACGGGCCAAAGATAATCATCAACAGTTCATCTTTACACTACATGCTAAAGATATTCAACAACAAGTCATCTTTGCACTACGGGCCAAAGATATTCATCAACAACTCATCTTTGCACTACAGGCTAAAGATATTCCTCAATAGTTCATATTTGCACTACAGGCCAAATATATTATTATCTCAAATAAATATATAATCATTTCAGAATTTATATAACCAATAATTATAACCATGTTGATTATTTCACCTTTGCACTTAAGCTAAAGATATTCAATTATAAATTCAATGGTCATGATCATACCAGTCAACAATTCAACTTTGCACTACTGGCCAAAGAGAACCCATAGTCATGATCGTACCAAAAATCTACCCATCTTTACACTCAAGTCAAAGAGAAATATCATCATTAGGGTTATAAAAATGTTGTATATGATAATAAAAAAAATAATATGATCAACGTATAGTTTTAATCTCAAGAATAATATTCATAAATCAACTATAATTTGTTTAGAAAAAGAAACCAATTTTATCATGAATAATAACTCGTGAATAGTAACTCATGAATAGTAACTCGTAAATAGTAACTCATGAATAGTAACTCGTGAATAGTAACTCGTGAATACTAACTCGTGAATAATAACTCGTGAATAGTAACTCGTGAATACTAACTCATGAATAATAACTCGTGAATAGTAACTTATGAATATTAACTCGTGAATAGTAACCCCGACATGAAAAGATAAGAATTTTACAAGAAAAATCCTACCAATAGTCCGGTATAATGATATTGAAAGAAATAATATCATTGATAAAAAAATAACATCCCTTACGACAATATCCCTTACTATCCCTTACTATCCCTTACAATCCCTTACTATCCCTTACTATCCATTACCTCAAAAGAGCAGTACTTCTGACTGGAATAACGCTGAATGAACTTGCACCGTATAGCAACACTCAAGATATCAAAATACTCACAAGAATACGCTCGATATATAGAGAGAGAAATAGAGAGAAAACTGCAGTTTCTGGTGTGATTTTCAATTCTAACCTAAGCACCCTATTTATAGGAAATTGCTTAGAACACCAAAGCAGAAAATTTAATATAATATATATATATATATATATATATATATATATATATATATATATATAAATTTTTAAGCCCACCTTTGAAGATCTGAATTCAGCACATTTTAACAACCAGTGGGCCCCACCATCTCACAAAAAAATGTTTTTCTCAAAATAATTAACTTAAACTCCCAAAAATCAATTATTTCGGAACTTTGGAACTTCAATAATTCATAATAAATAGTCCTTTTATCAGAAAATTCGAATCTCGCGATTTTGTATAGGAAATTCAATTCTCTACAACTTTGCAGAAGAAAATTTTTCTAAATTCCAAACAGAAATTGACCGAAATCCATAAACGGGCGATTTTACAGTCTATAATAAATTTTCGGTCAAGAATTGTGTCCACCAACACACAAAACATGTGTTAATCCTTTAATGCCACAAAAATACTCTTCCTCCTCATATACTCATATATTCTACATTCATTATAAAAATATCACCATCAATATATTATTAAAATAATATATTTAAATGAATTATTTTATCAAAAAAAGATAAAATATTAATTTTCAACAATTGTCACATTAAAAATTTTTTCCATCTATATCCACATAAAATTAATATTTTTCTCATCATATAAATTAATAATTAATTATACACAAATAATATTACCGAATCACAGTACTGGCAACCAGGCCGTTCCCAAGAAAGAGGGGACTTTCCAATAAGGATCTCTCCTTACTGGCGCGCAATTAGATGACCAAACCTCTCCTTAGACAGAACTTTCTACACATTGCCAATAATGTTATCTAATAATATTATTCAGATAATATGAATTATTGTTCCGATAATAGAAAATACTGTGTAGTGACAATTATTAAAACAACAGTAATATAAAATATCAACGCAGCAATTATTGAATCAATAAAATACAATATTGAACAGTAATTACTGTAACAATTATTGAGTAATGCCTTCTTACGTAAAAATCAATAATTGGTGCAATACCGTGTGCTACTGTGCAACAACGCGTATTACTGTGTTTTAACCACCGGGTATTCTAACAGTGTTAACGGTAAGAACTACGTCGTTATTTATAAACAACTTACTCTTGTCGTTTTCTTCATCCAATCGCTTTCCGTTATGGGGCCCACAAAAGACTGCGCCGTCGTACGAATATTCTCCGACAGTAAGAATATTCCACGACCAAGCGAATATTCCCCGACAACAATGAATATTTTATAACCACTTGTGTATTTCGAAAAAAAAATTCATATATCACCCTTAACTTTAACATTTATCAATTTAACCATTTACTAAATAGTAATTATAAGAAAAATTGAATACTTTTATTTCATAAAATTCGGGGTCTTACACTTGTGGTATAACCTTCGTGCATAGGACATGTTCTTTCCTATCCAATATCTTAACAGGTACCTCCTCGTACGTTAAATCTTCGCCTATCTCGTCTGGTTCTAACGCAATAATATGATTTGGGTCGTCCACATATTTACGTAACAATGATACGTGAAAAACGTTATGAACACGCGACATACTTAGCGTTAAGATGAGTCTATAGGCCACAGTTCCTACTCGATCGAGGATTTCAAATAAATCGAAGGCTTGAGCTTTCTTCTCTTCATCGACTTTTACTTCTAGAATAACACATTCTTACACCTTCTTCTTCATATTTATCAGCTCCAGGTCTGTAGCTTGAGCGGCTTTAACGTTATCGATTAAAGTCGATTTTACTCGTATATCATCACGTGGGTCTCTAGAGTCATTAACTCTATCTCTATCATTTATAAATTATACAAAATAGGTCTTTGTGTTCAACAATATCGCACTCGTACTCGCGTACAATCTTCTACTCAACACGTCAGCTACCACGTTCGCTTTTCCAAGATGGTATGGTCAGAACAGGTTCCGAATGAGTCGCCTCTTGAGCTATTGAAAAATCTTCTCGCATTCCTCGCTCCATACGAATTTTATATCTTTCTGAGTTAGCTAAGTTAACGGAGTAGCGATTCGAGAAAATTCTTCCACGAATCTCCGATAGTAACCAGCTAAGCCCAGAAAGCTACGTACTTTGGTCACCGACTTCGGTTGATCTCAATTGTGATTCATATCCCAATTTTGGATAGCACGTCACAATGACACCTATTTTTTTACCACCACACAAATATAGAGTCCCTTACGGAGAGTCTGGCTTTGGTGCATTCCACAAAGGAAGTCACCAGATAGAGGCTCGAGTACCAACTTCTATAGTTGGGTTTTTAACTCCTGAAGTTCAATAGGAGCTATTCAATATGAGATTTTAGAAATGAGTTTTGTATCGGGTTGAAGATCAATACAAAAATTCAATATCACGCTCTGGGTTAGGCTAGGAAATTCTTCAGGAAATACGTCAGGAAATTCACTAACAACATAAATATCATTCAAATCTGACGTATTTTTATTCAAGTCCATGACATGGGCTAAGAAAGCTTGACATCCGTTTTTCAAAAAATGAATGGCTTTATGGCTTGGTATGACAACGATTGATATTAGTGGTTTGGTTGCTTGAATTCGCATAACAGGTTGGTTAGGAATATGAAAACTAACAACCTTACGAAAACAATCAATTTTGGCATGATGAGTAGTTAACCAATCAATTTCTAAAATCACATCAAAAGTAAGTATCTTTAAAGAGATAAGGTCAACAGGTAATGTGATTGTGCCAACTTGGATTAAGCAAGATTTATAAACTGTAGATGTAATGAAAGTTTCTCCTAACGGAGTCTCCACAGATAGGTCAAAGTCTAATTTCTCCGGAGTCAAGTTTAAACGTTGAGCACAAGCAGGAGAGATAAAAGAATAGGTAGAACCGGTATCTAGGTATAAACTTCGCAAAAATTTATAATTAACTAACCCGTTATACCTTCGTTCGGGTTCCTCGTATTTTGGGCAGTCACGACAAACGCTCTTCCAGAAATCGCTGACTTTATTTTGTCCGTATCCGCCTTTGGTGTCACCATCCCAGCTGGACTTGGTTTCGCTATAGTACAATCTCGAGCGATATGTCCTTCCTTTCCACAATTATAACATACCTTAAACTGTTGTGGACATTTTGGACTTATATGTCCCTTCTCTCCACATCTGTAACATCTAACTGGCGGTCGTTCTCCTCCCCTAGAATTTGTTCCTGGTGCTGGTGCTGCTGTCGACGTCTTCCTGTCATCGTTAAATCTTCTCTTCTTAAAATTTCCACTTGACTCACCTCTCCTATTATCATGGCCACGATGACCACCCGAGTGGTTACCACTTTTGTCTGATCGCTCCGATGACTGCTGTCACCAGTATGACCCTAGTTGTGGTCCATCAGTTGAACATACTCATTATCTCGCTCTAATAATTGAGCCCTGTTTACAACACCTTAATATAAAGAAAATTTATGAGAGATAAGATATTGCTGATTCTCTGGTTTTAAACCTCTCAGAAACATCCTTGTTATTCGTTCCTCATTCTCAACCAAATGAGATGCAAACCTGGATAACTCTGCAAACTTCGCCTCGTACTGGGACACCGTCATGTTGTTTTGTTCCAGTCTAATAAACTCTACCTCCTTCATATGACGAATACTTTCAGGAAAGTACTTGTCATTAAACAGTTTCTGAAACGTTTCCCAGGACATGTTGAGTGTGTCAGGCTGGGTACGCTTCACAGACTCCCACCAGTAGTCTGCCTCACCGCGGAACATAAAGGTGGCGAATGGAACCTTCTGTTCCTCCATGCATCCCAAAATATCGAATATCTTGGTAATTTGCTTGACCCACGTTTACGCCATGATTGGATCCGGCTTTCTCTTAAATTCTGGTGGTCCCAATTCTTTGAACTGCTTGGCTGTGACAATCCGCGCGTTGTTATCATTTCCACCTATATTCTGCACACGAGTCTCCCTCGTCTGATTTTGCATGAACTGCAAAAAGCTCCTAAACATTCCATCATTTATCGTTTGCTCGGTAACGTTGTTTATAGGAGGAATATTGCCTTCCTGTTGCACGTTCCCCTAGGTGATGATTAAAGGTGTCTCCACAGTCTCATTCACTCAATTGTTAACGTTCTATGCTGTGACGCCCCCAAAATTAGGTATACGTCACCCATCTTGGGTCGCCACTTACATGGTACATAAATCCAAATATAACTTACTAATACAACTGTCGTGTACAATACGACAAAACATAAACTGTGAGTTTGAATACAAATATTGTCTACTAGAGATTATACAAACTCAAAAGGAGTCCTCATTACAATTATTATCACACTATTTCACAGAATAGTGAGGACTACTAATGCTATTCTCTGGACCATCACTCCGTTCCCCGACTCGTCCCAGCTATATTCTCATTTCCTGAAGAGAACAATGAAAGCAAAAGGGTGAGCTCAACTAGCCCAGTAAGAAATATTATGACTAAGATAATGCAGAATAAATTATCATTAGTCTCCAACAATGTTAAACTGATAAAATATAGTAGGCATCAAGTTTAACTGCAGCGGAACAAGCAATCCATTAAAAGAGTCAAGTAGAAAATAAAATCTACTATCTTTTATGATTTAAAAGGTTTTTTATGACTTTTATCGCTGGGACTCAGCTTAATAAAATATCCACATCATCGAATCACCCCTGCACTACGGCCAAGGATATTCTTTAGTATCACAACCACGAATTATCCATGCACTACGGCTAAAGATAATCATATTTTCATCAACGGTCCTGATCATGCCATAAAACAATTCATCTTTGCACTACGGCCAAAGAGAATCCATAGCCATAATCATACAAAAAACTGTCCATCAATGCACTACGGCAAATGAAGATTTTTACCACATCATTTGTAACATTACGGTCATGATTATACCGAATAATCCCTGGTCATAATCATACCAAGTCCATCTATGCACTACAGGCCACAGATGACTTTCAACAAAATATAAACATGAGGATGATGACAATGATATAAGAATTCAATAAAACAAGTTCAAGAATTAATTTATCCAGGAATTAACAACGTCCAAATTGTCAATATGATACTGTTTTGTGGAGTAAAATTCAAGAATTCTTAGAAGAATATTTCCATGAAAAGATACTAGATGAAGCGCAAATATCAAAGATATTCCACTAATTTAATAGAGTATAGAAGTCAAAGTTTTAACCAACTGAGTATAATAAATAATGGAATAACAAAAGAAATTACCATGCATGCGATAGAACACATAGGCAGGTTATTCCAATAGAATAATAAATAACGGAACCAGGTCCGGCGTAAACCGCACAGACAGGATATTCCAACAGAATAGTAAAGACGGAACCAGGTCCGGCGTAGAACGCACAGACAGGATATTCCAACAGAATAGTAAAGACGGAACTAGGTCCTGCGTAGAACGCACAGACAGGATGTTCCAACAGAATAATAAATAATGGAACCAGGTCCGGCGTAGAATGCACAGACAGGATGTTCCAGCAGAATAATAAGGAATGGAATAATAGAAGAATTTCACCAAGTATGCGGTACTTCGCATAAACAGGTTATTCCAACATAATAACAAAGAATAGAACAACAGAAGTTCTCTTCATGAAGATGAAAGAAAGAAATAATATTCCCTACCTTTGAAAGAAACTGGATATAGGAGTAGTGAGGGAGCAGACCTCTCTTCTTCTATAGATTTTCTCTCTATAACTTCTCTCTATAATTTCTCTCTATAATAATGGCTCTAAAGCTTTAGTGAATTGGTGAAAAATGAAGGAAGAATGAGCTTCTATTTATAGAAAAATATTGTTTCGATAATTGCACGTTTTGGGGCTCGAAATGTTATAGTACAATACCTCTAACTTTTCTTTCATTTTTAATTCAATCATTCAAGTATTATCAAACTTGCACCAACTCCCCTAATAGTAAATCATGTGACTCAATAGTTCTAAACATGTGAAAAATTAATTACAATATAGTACCTCCCTCTATACCTCCATTTTTTAACTTAGTCATGCAAGTATTATCAATCTTGCACCAACTCCCCTAATAGTAATAAAAATGTGAGTCAATAGTATAACATGTGAACAAATAGTTATAATCATGTGAAATAATAACAATCAATTGCTCATTTATCCGATTAAATACCCGATTGGTCAATATAACCTCCAGATATCAATTATTATCGAAATAAATGTCGATTTTCACTAACACAAACAATTCTAACATAATGAAACCATTTTTATCAAAAATATAAATTTTGAAATTTCGAAGTTTGACTTTTTCTGAAAAAGTCAACTATTGACTTTTTGACCAAATAGTGAAATTCGAAAAATTTTGTGTTTATAGACTATTTTTACTAATTTCGACGTTTCGGACTCAAATATCACGTCTGCGTCTCTAAATTCAACTCCGAACAACATTCATCATTAATATTCTAACTCGTGAATAGTAACTCGTGAATAGTACTCCGACACGAAAAGTGTCTCAAATACCCGAGTGAACAATACTAGAGTGAATAGTAATTTGGGTGAATAGTAACCCGTGAATAGTAACTCATGAATAGTAACTCGTGAATAGTACTCCGACACAAAAAGTTTCCCGAATACCCGATTGAGCAATACTGAGTGACTTCTCACATAAGCATCAATAATCAATACCGTGTGCTACTATGCAACCACGCGTATTACTGTACTTTTACTACCGAGTAGTTCAACAGTATTAACGGTAAAACTTTCGCCGTTATTTTCATAAAAATATTTTTGTCGTTTTCTCAATCTGACAATAATTCTGTTGTGGGGTCCACCAATGATTGTGCCATCGTACGAATATTCTCCGACACAAAGAATATTCCCTGACCAATCGAATATAATATGACAACTTGCATACTTTACAAAATTTATAAATACTACCCACAACTATAACATTATATCAAATCCATACCATAATAAAAAAATAAAAAAAAATATTTCAAGAATATTAAATATTTATTCATAAAATCTGGGGTCTCACAATCTCTCCTCCTTATGGAATTTCGCCCTCGAAATTTACGTACGTACCTGGAATGCTGAAGAGGTGAGGATACCTCGTCAGATTCTAACTCTTGAGGTATAACCTTTGAGTGTTGAATACGATTCTTCTTATCCAAGATGTTAACATGTATCTCCTCATACGTTAAATCTTCTGCTATCTCGTCCGGTTCTAAATTAATAATGTGGTTCGGGTCGTCCATATTTTTACATAACATCGACACGTTAAAAACGTTATAAACACGCGACATACTTGGCGGTAAAATGAGTATATAAGCCACAGTTCTTACTTGATCGAGGATTTAAAATGGGTCAATTAAATCGAGGGTTGAGATTTCCTCTCTTCATCGATTCTTGCTTCTAGAATAACGTCCTCTTGAACCTTCTTCTTCACATTCATCAACTCCGGGTTTGTAGCTTGAGCGGCTTTAACTTTATCGATTAAAGTCGATTCTACTCGTATATTCGTTATCTTCACGTGGGTTCCTAGAGTTTTTTAACTCTATCTTCATCATTTGTAAGTCGTACGAAATGGGTCTTTGTGTTAATAATATCGCACTCGTAAACGCATACAATCTTCAACTAAACGCGTCAGCTACCACGTTCGCATTTCTACGATGATATTGCATGGTACGATCGTAATCTTCAACAGCTCGAGCCGACGTCTTTGGCGCATTATACGTTCGTTTTGGTTGAAGAAATATTTGAAGGTTTAAGAAATGGGTTTTGTACTGGGGTCAATACAAAATTCGATTTCACGCTCTAAGGGTAGGCTAAGAAGTCTTCAAGAATACGTCAAGAAATTTATTAACGATAAAAATATCATTCAAAACTGTGACTCTCATCCAAGACTTGGATAGTACGTCACATTGATACCTATCAACTTGAAATCGTCATTCACAACGTCCCCTACGAAAAGTTCGGCTTCAGTGCATTCCACACAAGGAAGTCACCAGCGAAAGGCTTGGGGCTCTTTACTTATGGCTTGATATGACAAAGATTGACTTTAGTCGTTTGGTTGCTTGAATTCGCATAGCAGGTTGGTTAGGAATATGAAAGTTAACCACCTTACGAAAAGAATGATGAGTAGTTAACCAATCGTTCCTAAAATCACATCAAAGGCAAGTATTTTCAAAGAGATACGATCGACAGGTAACGTGAAAGTGTTGATTTGAACAAGATTTATAAATAGTGGATGTAACGAAGGTTTCTACTATCGAAGTTTCAACCAATAAGTCAAAGTCTAATTTCTTCGAAGTCAAATTTAAACGTTGAGCGCAAGCAAGAGAGATAAAAGAATGGGTAGAACCGATATCTAATAAGGTATAGACTTCGCAAGAATTTATAATTAACTAACCCGTGATAACTTCGTTCGATTCCTCGTTAGGGTAATTCAAAACTCGATGCTGGATTTTCCCAATTACTGTCAAAAAAAAAAATTACATATCATCTATTTTAGCTTTATTGGATCGGACTTCTCTCTTCACAATATCAACGCATCGTGTGGCTTTCACCCATGCATCTTTCATTCTCACTCGTTCAGTTATTTCTTCTTTCAGCTGCTCTTTGACATTTAAATTCTCAGATTCCAGCTTTAATATAGTATACTCTGCCAAAGAGTGCTTCTGTTCAACCATCACACATCGGGTAATACAATTTTGAATTATTGCATCCCTTTGTTCTACGACCGCCTGTCGTTCTTCAGCCTGCTCTTCTAACTCATGAATACGATTTTGTAATTCTACATTTTGATCAATAAGTTCTTCTAATAAATCAACCTCAGGTTCCTCTTCTTCCTCACTCTCAGTTGCTACTTTTGCGACTAGCTTGAGTGCAACTTTTAATTCCTCAATCACCACATGGATATCTCTAATCACATTAACCTGGTTGGTGATTATAGGTGTCTCCACGGTCTCATTCACTCCATTATAAAAATTTTCAGCTGCCATTCCCAAACACTGTCACAAAACAAAGGTTAATTGACATGTAACATATTATCCCTATATTCTGACTGACCAATTAAATACCAAATAAACTTAGGTAGGTCATACTAGCGAAGGAATTCCCTGTCTCTCCTCTCCTAGTTCTATTCTCACATCCTAGCTAGGGATCATATCCCTAAGCTCTGATACCAACTGTGACGCCCCCAAAATAGGTATACGTCACCCATCTTGGGTCGCCACTTACATGGTACATAAATCCAAATATAACTTACTAATACAACTGTCGTGTACAATACGACAAAACATAAACTGTGAGTTTGAATACAAATATTGTCTACTAGAGATTATACAAACTCAAAAGGAGTCCTCATTACAATTATTATCACACTATTTCACAGAATAGTGAGGACTACTAATGCTATTCTCTGGACCATCACTCCGTTCCCCGACTCGTCCCAGCTATATTCTCATTTCCTGAAGAGAACAATGAAAGCAAAAGGGTGAGCTCAACTAGCCCAGTAAGAAATATTATGACTAAGATAATGCAGAATAAATTATCATTAGTCTCCAACAATGTTAAACTGATAAAATATAGTAGGCATCAAGTTTAACTGCAGCGGAACAAGCAATCCATTAAAAGAGTCAAGTAGAAAATAAAATCTACTATCTTTTATGATTTAAAAGGTTTTTTATGACTTTTATCGCTGGGACTCAGCTTAATAAAATATCCACATCATCGAATCACCCCTGCACTACGGCCAAGGATATTCTTTAGTATCACAACCACGAATTATCCATGCACTACGGCTAAAGATAATCATATTTTCATCAACGGTCCTGATCATGCCATAAAATAATTCATCTTTGCACTACGGCCAAAGAGAATCCATAGCCATAATCATACAAAAAACTGTCCATCAATGCACTACGGCAAATGAAGATTTTTACCACATCATTTGTAACATTACGGTCATGATTACACCGAATAATCTCTGGTCATAATCATACCAAGTCCATCTATGCACTACAGGCCACAGATGACTTTCAACAAAATATAAACATTAGGATGATGACAATGATATAAGAATTCAATAAAACAAGTTCAAGAATTAATTTATCCAGGAATTAACAACGTCCAAATTGTCAATATGATACTGTTTTGTGGAGTAAAATTCAAGAATTCTTAGAAGAATATTTCCATGAAAAGATACTAGATGAAGCGCAAATATCAAAGATATTCCACTAATTTAATAGAGTATAGAAGTCAAAGTTTTAACCAACTGAGTATAATAAATAATGGAATAACAAAAGAAATCACCATGCATGCGATAGAACACATAGGCAGGTTATTCCAACAGAATAATAAATAACGGAACCAGGTCCGGCGTAAACCGCACAGACAGGATATTCCAACAGAATAGTAATGACGGAACCAGGTCCGGCGTAGAACGCACAGACAGGATATTCCAACAGAATAGTAAAGACGGAACTAGGTCCGGCGTAGAACGCACAGACAGGATGTTCCAACAGAATAATAAATAATGGAACCAGGTCCGGCGTAGAATGCACAGACAGGATGTTCCAGCAGAATAATAAGGAATGGAATAATAGAAGAATTTCACCAAGTATGCGGTACTTCGCATAAACAGGTTATTCCAACATAATAACAAAGAATAGAACAACAGAAGTTCTCTTCATGAAGATGAAAGAAAGAAATAATATTCCCTACCTTTGAAAGAAACTGGATATAGGAGTAGTGAGGGAGCAGACCTCTCTTCTTCTATAGATTTTCTCTCTATAACTTCTCTCTATAATTTCTCTCTATAATAATGGCTCTAAAGCTTTAGTGAATTGGTGAAAAATGAAGGAAGAATGAGCTTCTATTTATAGAAAAATATTGTTTCGATAATTGCACGTTTTGGGGCTCGAAATGTTATAGTACAATACCTCTAACTTTTCTTTCATTTTTAATTCAATCATTCAAGTATTATCAAACTTGCACCAACTCCCCTAATAGTAAATCATGTGACTCAATAGTTCTAAACATGTGAAAAATTAATTACAATATAGTACCTCCCTCTATACCTCCATTTTTAACTTAGTCATGCAAGTATTATCAATCTTGCACCAACTCCCCTAATAGTAATAAAAATGTGAGTCAATAGTATAACATGTGAACAAATAGTTATAATCATGTGAAATAATAACAATCAATTGCTCATTTATCCGATTAAATACCCGATTGGTCAATATAACCTCCAGATATCAATTATTATCGAAATAAATGTCGATTTTCACTAACACAAACAATTCTAACATAATGAAACCATTTTTATCAAAAATATAAATTTTGAAATTTCGAAGTTTGACTTTTTCTGAAAAAGTCAACTGTTGACTTTTTGACCAAATAGTGAAATTCGAAAAATTTTGTGTTTATAGATTATTTTTACTAATTTCGACGTTTCGGACTCAAATATCACGTCTGCGTCTCTAAATTCAACTCCGAACAACATTCATCATTAATATTCTAACTCGTGAATAGTAACTCGTGAATAGTACTCTGACACGAAAAATGTCTCAAATACCCGAGTGAACAATACCAGAGTGAATAGTAATTTGGGTGAATAGTAACCCGTGAATAGTAACTCATGAATAGTAACTCGTAAATAGTACTCCGACACAAAAAGTGTCCCGAATACCCGCTTGAGCAATACTGAGTGACTTCTCACATAAGCATCAATAATCAATACCGTGTGCTACTATGCAACCACGCGTATTACTGTACTTTTACTACCGAGTAGTTCAACAGTATTAACGGTAAAACTTTCGCCGTTATTTTCATAAAAATATTTTTGTCATTTTCTCAATCTGACAATAATTCCGTTGTGGGGTCCACCAATGATTGTGCCATCGTACGAATATTCTCCGACACAAAGAATATTTCCTGACCAATCGAATATAATATGACAACTTGCATACTTTGCAAAATTTATAAATACTACCCACAACTATAACATTATATCAAATCCATACCATAATATAAAAATAAATAAAAAAAAATATTTCAAGAATATTAAATATTTATTCATAAAATCTGGGGTCTCACATATGCTGTCATTCTCAAATACTGCCACAAAACAAGGGTTAATTGACATGTCACATATTATCCCTATATCTGACAGACCAAATAATTACCAAATAAACTTATTCAGGTCATACTAGCGAAGGAATTCCACGTCTCTCCCCTCCTAGTTCTTGTCTCACATCTCAGCCAGGGATCATATCCCTAAGCTCTGATACCAACTGTGACGCCCCCAAAATAGGTATACAACACCCATTCTGAGTCGCCAAATACATGGTATAAAAAGCAAACTACAACTTCAATAATACAATTGTCGTGCAAAATACTGCACATATTGTGAGTTTAAATACAAATATTGTCTTCTAGACAATGTTCACACTCAAATAAGTCCTCATTACAATTATTCAAACACTACTTTACAAAAATAGTGAGGACAGCTAAAACATCTTTCTAGAACCATCACTTCATACCCCAACTAGATCCTGCTATGTTCTCACCTCCTGAGAAGAAAAATGGAACAAAAAGAAAAAGGGTGAGCTCAACTAGCCCAATAAAGAATATTATGACTAAGATAATATACAACAAATTATCATTAGTATTCAACAGGAAAAAATCTGATAGAATATAATTGACAGTAAATTTTAGATCAACAACTGCAGCGGAAACAATAAACCATTAGAAGAGTCAAGTAGAGAATGAATTCTACTATCTTCTAAGATTTAGAAGTCTATCATCAATATTTTATCCCTGTAACATTAATCAATATACATCTTGAATCAAATATTCATCTTTGCACTACAGGCCAAAGATATTCATTTGTAACACCAATCGGTCATGTTCATCTCAACACCTGTTCATCTTTGCACTACAGGCCAAAGATATTCATCAGGTAATCATACATCTTTACACTACATGCCAAAGATATTCAGTAATATCATCATTCAGGACTGAGGATGATGAAAAATATCTTAAAGAAAACGAATCCAGTGAGACAGACGGACAAATAGTAGGGATTCGTATAACAGTTTATCCAAGATCAATAATACTTCATAATAATCAATTGTGAAGCAGAATTCAAAAATAAAGATCAAAACATGGATACAATCAAAGATAGTAACCATAATAGACATCTTGGACAAAAAGAGAAAATTTTATTTTTCGGTGAATAGTGTCGTATTCGTGAATAGTACCGTATACGTGAATAGTAACCCCGACACAAAAAGCTCCAAATTTGATAAAAAAATCATATCAATATTTCAGCATAATGATATTGAAGAAAAATAATATCATTTAAGAAGAAAATAATATCCCTTACTTCAAAATAATCGTACTTCTGACAGAATATCGGATATGAGGCTGAATGAAACTTGTGCTGAATAGTAACTTTCAAAGTATCTAAATACTCACAAAATACACTAAATAATCTAGAGAGAGAAAACTTGTTTCTGGTGTGATTTTTAATTCTAACTTAGCCCTCTATTTATAGGAAAATGGTAGCACGCCGAAGCAGACTTAACCTGTAACCTGATGGCTTTACCTGTTACTATTCCCACCCACCACATTTGAATAAAAATCTCAGCACATTTCTTCACCAACCAAGAGTGGGGCCCACCAATTCTAGAATTTTTCACCAAAATGATTAACTCTAAAAATTCAACAATTTCTGAACCAGTCATCTCGTAAAATTCATAACAAATCATACGTTCATTTTTAACGGTTCAAAATTTGTGGACATATACTCAACTTATATATGTATAACATATTCAAAAATCACAACGATCCAACGGTCGGATTAAAAATTATAACCCCCGCAATATATCTCAAAAACCCTGATTGATTTATAATACCTCCATTCCGACAAAAATACTTATAAAACACCTCAACATTAACTCCTTTATTTTTAACCACAAAATATATCCAACATTTATATTCACATAAAATAAATATTTCCTTATCATATGAATCAATAATTAATTATTCACAATAAATATTACAGAATCACATTTATGACAACCAGGTCATTCCCAGGATTTAAAAGAGGGGGCTTTTTAATAAGGATTTCTCCTTACTAGTGCGTAATTAGATGACCAAACCTCTCCTTAGACAGAACTTTTCTAGACATTACCAATAATGCTATCTAATAATATTATTTAAATAATATGAATTATTGATCTGATAATAGAAAATACTGTGCAACAACAATTATTGAAACAACAATAATATAAAATATCAACGCAGCAATTATTGAATCAATAAAATAAAATATTGAACAGTAACTACTGTAACAATTATTGAGTAGTGCCTTCCTTCGTAAGAATTAATAATTCTAAAATACTGTGCAATCCGTGTGCTACTGTGCAACCACGCGTATTACTGTATTTTAACCACCGGGTATTTCAACAGTGTTAACGGTAACAACTACGCCGTTATTTATAAAAACTCAATTTTTGTCATTATCTTCATCCAATCGTTTTTCGTTATGGAACCCACAAATAGCTGCGCCGTCGTACGAATATTCCTCGACAGAAAGAATATTCCACGACCACACGAATATTCACCGACCAAAAATGAATATTTTATAACCACTTGCTTATTTGAAATATTTGCGCATTTTACCCATAACTAACCACATTAATTAAATCAACACTTTCTATTTCAAAATAATAAATAGAGGAAATTTAATTTCATTTATTAATAAGTTGGGGTATTACAGTATGCTTGGGTATAATAAGTCGTACATGAAGATAATGTATGATCAATAAAGAATCTACCGCTTCTAGTAAAAGAAGAGAAATGTCCTATGTGATTCGATAAATGACAACCCAGTAGTCCTTGGCCAAGGCAGAATAAAATTAGAAAGGAGCTTCTAATTTGCATTATTTGGTGTTGTGCATTTAAGAGTCGAAATACATATAATTAAATAAAATAAGACTTGACAGTAATTCCATATCTTATATTTAATTGGAACATTATATGGTGGATGGATTGAATTGTACGGTAACTATTTACTCAAAGGTTCTTTTATGATTAATGTTAAAATTTATATTATCTGAAAAGGCTTATCCCTATTGCAGAATAAATATTATTTATTTAAATAAATTAATTATTTAATTTATTTATTTAAATAAGATTAGAATTGTTTTAATTGATTTATTCACGACCGGTTTAATATGGAGAACCTAAAGGGTCACACCATAAAAGGAAAAATAATTATTTAAGAAGTTAATGGCATAATCGTAATAATAAGTTAAGTATATTTAATTTAATCTATGGTGATAAAATAAATTAAATAGCTTAATATTTATTATTTAATATTTTAGAAATATTAAATATAAATTAATAAGAGGAGTCTTATTATTATTATTACTGTTATTATTATTTAATTCATAAAGGAGTTTAGGAATTAATTAATAAAAGTACTCTCATATATCCTAATAAGATTAAGAGACTAATTAATTAAAAAAGTTTAATTAATTATTCCTAATAAGATTGGGAGCCTAATTAATTAAAGGAATTTAATTAATTAAAATTAAACCCAATTCATTAATTGTTAAGAAGGGTTGCCCACATCTATAAATAAGAGGAGTTTTATTATGGGTGGTGTGGTTGTTGACTTTTTCACAACAGACGTGATTCCAATTGTTAGAGAGTACGCTCCTTTTCTATGAGAGATAGAAAAATTAAGGTTTTGCCAAATACTCATCTTTTTAAATTTTTCTTCTTTCTTGGTGGATCACCTCTAGAGGCTAAACACTTGGGTGGCTAACGTTGATCAAAGGAAGGAACCCAACCCGGTGGATTCAAGTTGAACACGAAAAGGATTTGGAGGTGAACGTGTACCTGAGGAAGCTCGGATCTTCAAAGGTATGATTCTCGTCCTTTATTTTCGTTTAATTAATAATTGTGCATAAAGGATGATCCAGGTATATGGTTTATAAAATTTTAAACTCTGATTTTTACACGTTTTCGTTTATTTGTGCAATTTGATTGCATTCATGAATATTACAAACCTAACATCATTTATTTTTATTAGTTTACATACTATGTCATTATGTCTACTTGCAACAAAAATCAACACTATTACAATTCAATTATAGAGATATATTGAAGGGTGTAGGGGAACTTGAGAAAAAGGCCAAGAGGGGAACTAGGGGCCTATGGGAAAAATTTGCCTTTTTTTTATGTAGCGCTTGTTTTGATAAAGGTCCATCTTTCAATTTAGTCAATCTTTAACTTAACGAATAAACTTTTGCATTGGGCAGTTAAACATTGGCGTTTAAGGATGATTTACATATTCTATTATATTTTTGAAAAAAATTACAAAAATACTATACTCATAAAATATTTACACAGTTAATACAATTTTATATTTATTTACAATATTAATATAATTAGGATTCCTTAATTTAGGGAATTAGTATGCAATTAGGATTCCTTAATTTAGGTTCTTCTCTCTCTCCTCATCTAGAATAACTGTATTAATTAGTCTCCCCCCTTCTTCTTCATTCAACGTATTCATGCTTGAAGGTTGCCGACCCACCATGGCCGATATTGTGTTCATGCTTCTTGAAGGTTGCCGAGTGGATACCGATATTGTGTTCAATTTTTATTTACTTTCACTTTCTGTCCGTGGATTTAATCTTCTATTCCGTATGCTAAACCTATATGGCCATGTTGGCTAGTTTAAAAAGATGGAAGATGTGACGCCCCTAAAATAGGTATACATCACCTATTCTGAGTCGTCAAAAATATGGTACAAAATTCAAATACAACTTAATTATACAACTGTCGTGTAAAATACGACAAAATATAAGCAGTGAGTTTAAATACAACACTTTCTTCTAAACAGGATTCAAACTCAAAATAAGTCCTCAATACATTTATTTTCACACTATTTCATAGAATAGTGAGAACTACTAATGCTATCATCTGAACCGTCACTCCGTTCCCCGACTAGTCCCCGTTACGTTCTCATTTCCTGAAGAGAACAATGAAAACAAAAGGGTGAGCTCAACTAGCCCAGTAAGAAATATTATGACTAAGATAATACAAAATAAATTATCATTAGCCTTTAACAGTGTTAAACTAATAAAATATAGCAAACATCATGTTTAACTGCAGCGGAACAAGCAATCCATTAGAAGAGTCAAGTAGAGAATAAAATCTACTATCTTCTATGATTTAAAAGGTTTTTTCATGACTTTTATCGCTGGGACTCAGCTTAATAAATAATTCACATCATCCCTGCACTACGGCCAATGATATTCATTAATGGTCATGATCATGCCAACAATTATCCATCAATGCACTACAGACCCACAAGGACTTTTCCCACATCATTCGTAACATTACGCTCATGATTACACCGAATAATCCCTGGTCATAATCATACCAAGTCCATCTATGCACTACAGGTCACAGATGACTTTTAACATAATATAAACATGAGGATGATGACAATGATATAAGAATTCAATAAAACAAGTTCAAGAATTAATTAATCCAGGAACTATTAACGTCCAAATTGTCAACATGATACTGCTTTGTAGAGTAAAATTCAAGAATGCTCAGAAGAATATTTTCATGAAAAGATACTGAATGAAGCGCAAATATCAAGGATATTCCACTAATTTCATGGAGTATAGAAGTCAAAACTTCAACCAACTGAATATAATAACGAATGGAATAACAAAAGAAATCACCATGCATGCGGTACTTCGCATAAACAGGTTATTCTAATAGAATAATAATAAAGACGGAACCAGGTCAGGCGTAAAACGCACAGACAAGATATTCTAACAGAATAATAATAAAGACGGAACCAGGTCCGACGTAAAACGCACAGACAGGATATTCCAACAGAATAATAATAAAAACGAAATAATAAAAGAATGTCCGCGTATACTGATTATTCCAGCAGAATAACAAAAAATGGAATAACAGAAGTTCTCTTCATGAATACAAAAGAAATAACACTCCTTATCGTAAAATAAACTGAATATAAGAGTAGGGAAGGAGCAGGATACTTTTCTATAGCTTCTCTATAATTTCTTTCTCTAGAGTTTCAGTAAATTTGTAAAAAATAATGAAGGAATAAGCTTCTATTTATAGAAGAATAGAAAGGATACTATTTGGAAATAATCACAGGCGCACAGTGTTTTAAAATTAAACGAATTCTCAGCTCCAACGTTTTTTTCAAAGAGTTAGCCAATGAGGAAAAACTACACATGCCAAATTAAGTCTTGACCAATTAAAAGAAATCCTAATTCACAAGCTAGCAATAATAATACATAATTCGACAAAAATTTGGCCAAAAGGTCCAAGCTTTGAAAAATCAACACAGAATCTGTCAGATAATGCTAGCAATGACATTCTTTGAAATAAATGAGGGCCCATCCCTTATCAACCTCATCAGTATATATCTATACATACATATATATATATATATATATATATATATATATATATATATATATATATATATATATATATAAACAAAACTGAGTGACTTCTCACATAAGCATCAATAATCAATACCGTGTGCTACTATACAACCACGCGTATTACTGTACTTTTAATACCGGGTATTTCAACAGTTATCGGTAAAACTTCCGCTGTTATTTTTATAAAGTATTTTTGTCATTTTCTCAATTCGAGAATAATTTCGTTGCGGGGTCCACTAATGATTGTACCATCGTACGAATATTCCTTGACAAAAAGAATATTCCCCGACCAATCGAATATTATATAGCAACTTGCGTACTTTGTAAAATTTATAAATATTACTCACAACTATAACATGATATCAATTTCACTCCATAATATTCAAAAATGATATTTATAAAAAATTTATCTTTATTTATAAAAGTTGGGGTCTTACAGAAGAAGTCTTAACTGCCATGGAAGATGGGCCATACGCGACCGATATCAGCACATACAACATCATGATCAACACATATGGCCGGGCGGGATTTTTTGAGAAAATGGAGGAACTTTTCCAATCACTTCCAGCCAAAAGATTGAAACCAGACAATGGACTGCTCTTGGTGTTTGTGACAGAGAGAAGTGTTCAATGTGTTCCTTCAAATACTGGATGATGGTAACTAAACTTTCATATCAAGGTAACCAAACTTTCATATCAAAGTAACCAATCAACCTCCACACTTTCAATTTTTTCTTAGTGCAGTTGGTAACCAAATCTTCAGATCAAGGTAAGCAAACTATCATACCAAGGTAACAAAACCTTCATACCAAGGTAATCAATTCACATCCACACCTGCAGTTTTTTTATAGTGCAGTTGGTAGCCAAACCTTCAGACTAAGGTAATCAATTCAATTTTATTAAGTTACCAATTCAAACATCATTCATACAAAGGTAACCATTTTATTATTTATGAGTAAAAAAATAGTTATAAAAAAAATTTAAGAACATTAAAAGTTACATCTATTTATTTTTAAATTTTTTGTAGGGCGAATCTTCTTTTTATTCTCATTAGCGTTTTGGACAACGGAGATTCGCGGCGGTGTAGCGGCGGAGTATGTGAGGTATAGCGGCGGTGTAACGGCGGAGTATGTGAGGAAGATGAAGATTTGAATTTGAATTATTATTTTGAATTTGAATTTATTTTTGTTGCTAGATCCAAATATTTGAATTATTAATTATGGCAGTTATTTGTCCTTAATTTTAGGTTTTCTTATTCATGTGAATTGTACTATTTTTATAATATGGGTCCTAATTACTCTTTTTGTAATTATTTGGTTGATGCACTTTTCTTGTAATTACTTTCTATTTGTTGTATACTTATGTAAAGAACCCGGGGTTTAATGTAGTGATTATACTGGGCTTGATTATTTTTCTTAGGATTTCCGGCCTGCAAAGCTTAGAATATTTCCCCATGGGGCTCGTATCTTTGGTGAAAGTAAGACTGTAAAATAAACAAACAGTTCGGACTCGATTCGTACTCGCTCGACTTGAAATATAAATGATTCAAATATGAACAAATTTTAAAGTTCGATAGAATACTCGAACCTCCTCAAATTTTAATTTTCTATTGATACTCGGATCATATTCGTTCGAAAAATTCAAACTGCTCGAGTTCGATTCGAAATCGTGATCGACTCGGTAGCTAAACGAGCTTTAATCAAACCTTATTTTATATTCGATAAATTTTGTGAATCAAATTTGAGCAACTCAATACTCGATTCGACTCAATTCATTTACACCCTTCGTGAAAGGAAGTTTGGACTGTGGAGGACAATTAAAGTATCTAACTTTGTATTTCTTGCAAGGGCAATATTTATAAGAATATTATTTAAAATTAAATAATTTTACTCAAACATGTTTTTGTGAACTGATGAGTAAGAATATTATTTAAAATTGACTTACTTATATATTCAAGCCAAAATTAGTTTTCAAAGTTAATTAATTTAATTTACGTGTGAATTAAGTTGTTAACGATTAAACTAACAAACATCGAACATCTTTATTCCTTTAGGCTATATTTGTTTGCAAGGATTATAATTCCGGAATTATAATATTTAGAATTATATGGGTATGTTTGATTTGTAGCGATAACATTTAGTGTGTTTGGATCTAAATATAGTATTTGTGAGCTAAATAATATAAGTTGTTTATAAAATATATATTAAAATAGAGTAATTAATACAGGGGTCTCAATTTCTTGGTGTTAAAGAAGTATACCAAAGACTAAAAATTATTAAAATGTTTAATATCTCATCATTTGAGATCCAAACTAAAAATTTGAAATCCTTTACATTACCCATTAAAGATATTACATTTCGAAGTTGGGGCCTATATTAAGAGGGTAAGTAGGGAAAAAAATTAATTAATTTTTGCTATTAAACGTTTGTATTGATTTTGATATCAGATAAACTAAAAAAAAATTTAATCACGGTAATAGAATACGTGTTCTATTACATACGATCATAAATAATTTATGTTAATTATTAAATGTCGCCTTATGTGAATACATTATAATTTTTTTAAAAAGAATTCACACATTATTATTCTATTTTATCACTTAGGTCATGTTTATTTATAAAAAAAATATATTTGAAATTAGACTATTTGTCTTAATTCAACATTGTTTTGGATTATTTTATCCCACGATAAGGGATTAACAATCCGACACATGAACTATTTTTTATCATTCCTAAGCCTATTTATGACAGATTATATAATATCATGATGAATGTGAGATTAATAGTCTCCTTATTTTAAGCTATCAATTAGTTTTATGGGATTAATAATCTCACATTAAAGGATTATTAGTCCATCGTCAAAGGATTAAATAGTTCGAAATAGTACTCCTTCCGTCCCAGGATAAAAGTCTTGGTGAGCTTTTCACGCATATTAAGAAGATGAATGAAATGACAAAAATTGTCCATAATAATGTCATTAAATATGGAGAGAGAATTATAATAGGAAAAGTATGAGATATTTAATGTTACGTGTATAATAGGAAAATATGTGTAAAAGTTTGGTTATTAAAGAAAAATAGACATTTAATATGGGACTACCCAAAATAGTAATAAAGATTTTTATCATGAGACGGATGAAGTATTTAATTAAGAGAAATAATTTAATTCCAAATATAATTTTTATAAACAAATAAGACCTTAGAATTAGGTTATGACTAAATTTATGATTTGTCGACATATGTATTATTTTTTTAGAGCAAATATTTTCGGAGAGACGGATAGGATATTTAATTAATTTTTGAAAAAAAAATACAAAGAAGTGTAATAAACCGTGACAATGGGTGGGTGTTGTATACATTTATGAACCAAGAGAAAAAAACAGAGGAAGGTCCGAAAACGTAGGTTGATCCAGATAAAGAGAGAGAAAATAATTGGAGACAAATAATGAATTTAGGAGGATTATATGAGAGCTTGTGAATTGTTCTTCGTTGGGAAGTTAATTAGTTGTACAGAATCATTTTATTTACTACAATTAGTAGTAGTATCAATCAATTATTAGGACTATAATTTTAGCAATTCTGGAAAATCTCTCTGTAATTTAAGGAGAACGTCAGAACTTCCTCTTTTCACCTCCGAAGCTCCCAACCTCCATTAATGGCCTCCTGATCATTCTTACCTCCTCCATCCCATTCAGGTTCAATTTTCTTTTCTCTGTTTTTCTTATTAATCTGAATCTGCATGATTTTAATTGGATTTTTATGTTATTATTGATATTTATTATTTATTTCGTATTTATGTCATGGACACATGATGTATTTACGTCTGCATTTTTCTTTATATGAATTGATGCATAATTGCACCTTAATTGGATCTAAAAGGGTTGGAATTTCACCATGGCAAATGAATATTTTAAAGTTATCTCTAATTTACTGATATCTGTTAAGTTGTCAGATCTAAACCATCAAAGTTAACTACATTGTGATACAGGGGTTAAATAAAGGATCAGGTGCATACCCCTTTATTTAACCTACCTTGCTCACTACGACCGGGTGACGGTTCGGTCCGTCGCGTATATCAGAGAACCGTCGTCTTAGCTTTTAGTGACGCATCGAATCGTCACTATAACATATAAACCGTTTATTTATTCTATAGCGACGGTCCAAACCGTCGCCCGGCCAGTCGCTATAAAGGTGTATGTAAAATAAAGGGGTATGCACTAAAAACAGACCGTCTCTTTCTATTTACTTTTTCCCTTGAATTTATATTGCCTTGGGAAAAATTTTAGGTAAAGTTTATGTTTTCAATTTTACAGTTAGTTTTATACCAAGGATAAAACTTTAAAAAGTATGTGAAACCTCATGTTATAAAATAATAATACAGTGATGAGTCTGATGAGATGAGACTTAATTATCTGGAACGGATCGAGCATATAGAATTCAACCTCTGGATTCTCTTGAATAACTAGGCATTGAGCAGCAATGGGTGACAATGGGGGAAGCAAGGTGACCGGGATTCGCCACATCGTCAGGCTGAAGGAAATTCTACAGAAGTGGCAAAATGTGACACTGAGTTCAAAGGGGAATAATGGCCCCTCCTCTAAGGAATCAACCCATGGCGGGATTTCCCCAGCAATTAGCAAGAGGTTGAGGGGATGCAATGTGTACGTTGATTCGGATGAGGAAACCTGCCAAAGCCCTGAACCGCCCCATGATGTTCCCAAAGGGTACTTGGCGGTTTATGTTGGTCCGGAGCTTCGGAGGTTTATCATTCCTACTAGTTATCTTAGTGATCCATTGTTTAAGGTCTTGCTGGAAAAGGTTGAGGAGGAGTTTGGGTTTGATCATAGCGGCGGCCTCACCATTCCATGTGAGATAGAGACCTTCAAGTACCTCCTTAAGTGCATGGAGAATCATCAGAAGAAGGACCACGGCAAACATGACAATGGTAACTCCTCTTTTCCCTCTTCTAGTTGATTACTTGTAATTTGAATCATCCAACTTAAAACCAATTCAATTTTCACCAACCCAAGAAATATTGATGTAAAACACCCGAAATCTGGAAGAACAAAAAAATAATTCTGGAGCAGCTCAAAATTCAGAACATCCCCCCTTCTTTAGCACACATGTAATCACCATCACTTACGCTAAATCACATGGTGACTAATTACAAGATTTCCGTTGTTTCTTTTTTCTTGAATGCTATTCTAAACACTTGTAAGTCCGTGCTGATTTTGCAGCTGGGAGATCATTAACCGTTGAGGAGTAAGTAACCACCGTGGGTCTTAGGATTCCCAAAATTATTTAGGGCTTATTTTCTGGTGTAAAGCAAGGCCTCCTTGTATGCAGAAATGGCATTTCTCTTAGCATTTTTTAGCCAGGCTTGTTGGCAAAAATTGTCAGAGCACTAAGCAATTATGGGTCATTTTTGTCTTGTTTTGAAGGTTGTCCTACATTTGATGTTTGAGATTGAAACTGAAACAAATTTTATTATTGTTCAGCAAGAATGTAACTATTTTTATGCTTCTGACAAAAGATTTACCCACATAGTATTAATTCTTTAAATATATATGTTCACAGTTTGTCGATATAAAGCATATTTATGGGTGTCATATTGTTTATTTTCCATGGTCCGTCCGCTAATAGATTTCTGATATTATTTTACACTACGTAGTCGTATTTATTTATTTCTGCTGTCCAAAATTATGAGATTTTAGGGTTGTAGCCCACATTTACTCCACCCTAGTGTCAGTGTGCTTAAATTATTTGGATGTTAGTTTCCTAGTATTCTTGATGGTTCAGCTATGTGATAAATTCCAGCCACACTAGTTCATATTCAGGAAAAGGTTTTTATTTTATGCTATGGAGATGATCGATTTTTCTCTCTCTAAAACTGCACATGTTCTCAACATGGTGGTGTTAGAAAATAGTTTAGTTTATGATAAACAGGGAATCATATATGTTGCTTCTGCAAGAATAGTTAGAGGATACACATATTGTTTATGTTTATGTAATGCTAAAGACTAGTCAACAGAGAATCATATCAATTCTTCCATGTGGCATAGAGATTTATTATGGACGAAACACAGAGTAAAATATAGGCGTTTCCTTGTTTGTGGGGTCAAAAAGATAGAAAGACCCATTTTTGAGATTTGATGATTTGATTTTCCTTGATACTTTTTCTACCAAAATGAGTTTCATTTATTATTTTTTATTTCATAAACAGACTCCTCTTTTAATTGATATTATTATAAAATTACATAATATACTCAAGTTTGTCATCATAATATAATTATCATATCGTTATTATTATTAAGCTGACTACTAAGAGATTGTTTGCTTAGGACTGACGATCAGCCATTCAGTACGTTTGTTTTAGAAAAAAATCGTCCAAATGGTGTAGTATCATTTTTTTGGTTGAATGGGCTGAACGAAGTTTTTTTTTTTACAATATTAACTATTATATTAAATAAATTTACAATAATTTTGAATTTTTTTAGATGGGTAAAATAATACAAATCTGTTATTCAGATGTTTCAAATATGTCAATTATCAAATAACTTATTTTATTTAGATTCAGATTCAGCTCATTCAGATTCATTCCGTTTTTATCAAACATTCTCTAAGAGGCGGTTTGATAACAATTTAAGGAGTTTGAATGGTCTCGCATCTGATTCGGTAAGTCATTAAAACTGTTTGTTTGAGTAAATATTAATCTGAATAGGGTTGCAAGAATCTGACCGAATCAGGCTGATTTATGTGACTTATTCGGTTAGCTACTTAGTTGAATGAACTTTTTATTTAAAATTACTATTAGTGGTGCCAAGGCAAAGCCAATCTATTGATATTGGAATTGATTATAAGAGTTTGTGCTCAAACGTAATGTAAATGTTTGTGTTCTCTGAGGTAAGGAATTGTAGAAATAAAGAATTTAAGTAATTTATAACTATTATTTATTCTTTTTAATTATAAAATAATGTACATGATCATCAATAATTAGTATATATATATATGAAAAAATTGTTCAAAAGTTCAATCAGTTGTGTGTTATAAGGATGTACATATATTCATAAATCATAATTATCAAAAGGTTGTTACAAAAAGTTGAGGGATAATTATGCGCATTCAAGCAACCAAATCACTAAAGTTACTCACTATCATATCAAGCCATAAAGTCATTCGTTTATTGAAAAACGGATGTCAAGTTTTCTTAGTCCATGTCATAGATTTAAATAAAAATATGTCTAGTGAATTTCCTGAAGAACTTCTTGACCTACCCCCAGAGCGTGAAATCGAATTTTGTATTGACATTGAACTCGATACAAAACTCATTTCTAAAACCCCATATCGAATGACTCATATTGAACTTCAGGAGTTAAAAACCCAACTACAGGAATTGTTAGACATTGGTTTCATTTGTCCTAGTACATCTCCTTGGGATGCTCCTGTTTTATTCGTAAAGAATAAAGATGGGAGTATACGACTTTGCATTGGCTATCGGGAGTTGAACCATATCACCATAAAAAATAGGTACTAGTTACCTCGCATTGATGACCTGTTTGACCAGTTGCGAGGTGCTAAATTCTTCTTAAAGATCGATTTTCGTTCCGAATATCATCAATTAAAGATTAAAACTGATGACATTCCAATGACCAGTTGCGAGGTGCTAAATTCTTCTTAAAGATCGATTTTCGTTCCGAATATCATCAGTTAAAGATTAAAACTGATGACATTCCAAAGACTGCTTTCAGGACTCGGTACGAGCATTATGAATTCCTATAAAGGAGTTAGTTCCAATTTTATTCGAAGATGCATATCCTGAGAAATTACTTATGTGGATTTTAGTTTAAAAGAGGAACTCGTTCAATTCCTGAGAAATAATAAGAATGTGTTTGCTTGGTTAGTAGCTGATATGTCAAGAAATGATCCTCAATTTATAAATTATTGTTTACAAGTTGAATACAAACTCGAAAATGAGATCTACAAAACAAAAGAAGAAAAGTTTTGCACCAAAATTAAGGTTATGGAGGTTTAGAATTAAAGTTATGAAGGCCGGAATTAAGGCTATAGAGCTCTTAATTAAAGTCATGGAGACTAGAATCAAGGTCATGAAGGCCTAGAATCAATTCCATAGAGGCCAATTAGCGTCATGGGCGCTAAGAAATAAGGCTATATAGGTCAGAATTAAGTCTATAGAGGCTATAATTAATGTGGTGAAAGCCAAAATGAAGGCCATAAAGGCATATAATCAAGTTCATGAAGGCCTAGAATCAAGTCCATAGAGGCCAATAATTTAGGTCATGGAGAACAGAATTAAAGCCATGAATGCCAAGAATTAACAACATGAACACCAAGAAATAAGACTATGTAGGTCAGAATTAAGGCTACATAGACCCAGAATTGAAGTTATATATATAGGTCAAGAATTAACATCATGGACATTCTAAAAGAACACTATGGGGACTTTAAATTAGTGTTGTGGACACAGAAAAAAAACTATTATTATTTATCTACTCTCTTAAAAATATATTTTTAAAGAAGTAAAGGTCAGGGGGCGCAAATGATGCGAGTTAAAATAACCTACAAATGACAAGTTATCATGTGTTATTTCTAGAACCCTATTAATGAAGGGTAATATAATAATTTTGATCACTGAGTATTCTAGAAACATATTACATCCAATAAATAATACAATTCCCAACAAACTTGAGTAGTTAAAAATTGACAACCAAAAAGAACTCTAAATCCTTGTAGGATTCTAATTCCTAACTCTTGAAAGAGATAACTTTCATGCTATAAATAAGAGATATTTTAGTACACGTATAATTTTCTCCCTCTATATCAATGATCTGACTTAAACATCGGAGAGTCTTAGATAAGAGCGACTCTTTTTCATCAACTTTTTAGCTGCTTCTTGTTCAACAGTGACTGACTATCAATTTCTTTTCCTTTTTCTTTTACCTTTCCCCAAAAAAAATTGGAAAATACTAATTGGGCCACTACGTTATGAATCAGTAGAAGCAAACTTTTACTGACAAATTGGGGCTCAAGCCCAAAGTTGAACATTTCTTTCTAAACCCTTTTAGCACATTGAATTAGTTAGGGGAATGCCACAGCCGAACGAGACTAATTCATTTGCTAAGGCCAAAAATGTTTTTGGGAAATGAGGACTACCACTAATCAACTATATGTCATCCATTTTAGAATGAATATATTTATCTACACACTTCAATTATACATCCAAAAATATATTTAATTTAAATATAAAATATTTCTCAACTCGTATACGGTAGTTAACGTAAAATCATTCATTTGGAAAAGCTCTACTAAACTTGGAACAAAAGAGGTGATATTTAATAAATTAATAATAAAAAAAATGTTGTTAAGCCCGAGCGTGAATCAACTGATAAAGATTAATTTTAAAAAAAAGAAAAAATTTATGAGTGATAGCTCGAGATTTTTGGGGGTTGACCACGAGTAAAACTCGTGTTCACCCCTACATAGATAATATTTGAATATATATTTTTTCCTTGTCCCCATCAAAATTTTGAAACATAAAAATTGTTATAAAATAAAAAAGAGAGAAAACAATACAAAAGAAAAATATTTTTTCTTTTTAAAAAAATGTAATTCTTACTAGCTTGGGTATCCGAACATTTTACAAGGGGACTATATGCTACGTTTAGATTGAAGTAATAAAGGTGGGAATGAAATGACTCATTTTTATGAAATAAAAAAAATTGTGCTTGGTTGCGATTGGAATGGATTGAATCATTATTTTTTTTTTTGCTATTTTGGACTAAAATTTAATATTTTTGCCCAAGATTTCATGCTCAAATCTTTGAGTAATTTTTTTTATCATTGAGCCATGAGGGTCTCGAGGGAAAGGAGAGTATGGAATAACTCATTCCAACTAAAATAGAATTAATCATTCCAATCTCCATTCCATTCCTTCAATTCAAACTAGAAATACAAAAACACTTTGCAAAAGTATTTTCCACTGGGTACAATCAGAGTCTACTCAAAATTCATAGAAATAATAGCAATTGTCAATTTGTCATTGCACCATTTTGCCTTTGGGATTGCGTTTGGATTCTAAATATATTTCTCAACTTTTTTCTACCCGGCTGGGATTGCGTTGGAGCACTGTTTTGAAATACGGACCGGACCCGTTCAATCGGTTGAATTGAGAACGATTATATGTTCAGATCGATTTAGTCTGATTGAACCAGTTTGGTCAACATAGATTGAATCAATTGATCACGACCAGCTAAAATCGGTTAAAGTGACCCGGTAAAACGATTTTTTATTATTTATTTTGTATCAAAAAAATTTAATATTAATATTAAAATTAATCACTTTTAATAATATTGTAACTCAATTTTATTATGTTTTAATTTATAAAAAATAAGATTAATAATATATATTTCTATATATTTATAACGTCACTAATTTAATAACAATTTAATAACTAGTTGAATCACTCATCCATTCATTTCATAATTTTTTGGATTTGATGATACGGTCCGAACACATTGTTTGCTTTGAGACAAAAATGACACAAGCAACATGACAAGAAGAGCTCAGCTAGCCCTCCAACATCAGATATATACCTTGGCCTAGTCGCACGTGGGTTGCTGACTCTTAACTGCTCATCTACCCTATTAGGGAATTACCACTGTTTCAATTCAATCCATACGTATAATTGTCTGCAATCCCAGCTAAAATTTGTACTGATTATCATAAAATTAATTTCATAATAAATTATTTAATTTAATTAATAAAATACAATTAATTTTGAGTTTCTCATTTATACTAATAAATAATTAGAACCATCTAAAATTTAGGATAAATTTTACCGTCTATTATATTCTCCTTAACTTTAAAAGATAAAAAATTATTCTATTTCACTCTCAGATCCTCCTCCGTTCTTTTTCCTCCCGAACTCGTCCTGTGCCTCCTCTATTCTCTAATGCCGACAATCTCTCCTCCTCTTCGTACGTAGTGCCGGAGACACGAATAGTACGATTAATTAATTAATATAATACTAACACGCAGAGCGAATAATTACTTTCCAACTTATGTATAGATAATATATTAATCAATTGATCAAAATTTATTTGGTTGTAACCATTTGCGAAATAAACATTGTCGAGTTACGCAAATAACATTGTCGAGAGAGAGAGAAAAGTAGTGAGTATTATTATGCAAACTGCAACCATGATTGGGGGCATCTTTCTTCCAAAAAGCCGCTAAACCCGGGTGGGGGTCCTCTTATGAATTTTCATTTCTCATCCTAACGTGCGTACGCAAATGAGTATTATCGTGGTGTCGACATTTTTACCAAATTTTATGTCTTCTCCTCTTAATTAAGAGTGTTTCATTCGTCTGTTGAGCTATATATTTTACCTAATAACTAAAGCTTTTTAGATGAAAACCTCACAAGTTATTATTCCCAAAAGCTTATCATAATAATACAAACGCCATTTTGATGGCCAATTCATAAAATCCTTATTCACTTTTTAAAAGTAAATTTAAAATTAATATAAAGTTTACAAAGTCAATAACGGATGAATTATATGTTATCTTAATAAATATACATTTAGTTATAAATTTTTATTTATTTTAATGACTATGTTACTATGAATTATCAGCCGCCATATCTTCCAAGATCACAGTAATATCAAGCAAGGTGGCATATATATATATATATATATATATATATATATATATATATATATATATATATATATATATGAGAAAAATATATGTACACAACTGTATATTACACAGTCAGCTATGACGATAATTTTTTTGGCTATAGCGACGGTTTCACCTGTCGCCATAGCTATTCTTGGCTATTGGCTATGGTGTCGGGTGAATCGTCGTCGTAGTTCAAAAAATTTGTCGTCATGTCTTAACGTGTAATACACAGTTGTGTATATATATATATATATATATATATATATATATATATATATATATATATATATATATATATATATATATATGCCCATGTTTTGGAGACAGCTTAGTTAATAATTATTTTGTAGATAATATTACCCGTGATAAATGCATGCACTTTCGAAGAAAAAATAAATAAATAATGACCCTTCTGCCGGAGCGGAGTGGAGTCGAGTGGGCAAAGCTTTATGGGTGTTGGACATGCATGGCAGCTAAGGAAACGCGTAACAGGTATTAAATCAGTTTTGTAAACAAAACTTCGTGTCTTCCACCAAGTCTAGTAGTATTAGAGTATGAATAATACATCTTCAAAAGTGTAATAATCAAATCAAAAGCTTTTATCTCTAACAACCCAATCATTAGTATACTAACTAAACTATATATACACATCACTTAATTCCCTTTACATTACAACATTTATGACAATGATTTATAGCATGTATTTGTTATTGATCAAAAATGGACAAATTTTGTGAACAACGTTCGCTAGATATTCTAGTTTTAATCATTTGTCAAATGGAAATACCCCTAGTTTTGAACTTTCTAGATCTATAGATGACTTAGAAATTCAATCTCATGTCTCGGTGGATGCTGATGGTCTGGATATGCGTAATGCCTCTCAAGAGGACTGAATGGATCAAGATGATCCTCATCTAGAGAATGCTAGCTCTGAAAGATCTATTATTGTAAATTAGAACTTGCAAAAGCTTCAACAAGTTTTTCTAGCAGCCAATAGCCTCTCTCAAAAAGATCGAGATGAAGTTGTGTTTGAAAGGAAAAAGTTGAGAAGATAAAGGACAAAGTCGATGTGTTCTCTCAGCAACTTTAGTACTTACAGTTTGACCAGCCTGCGAGTGAAACAGAGATTGAAGTTTACTTGCTGAATAACAGGAGCTGTAGACACGTGCCTAGCTACTCCCATTTGGATCTAATGGCTCAGAAGATGAACATTCAACCCTTCTAACATTTGGCACTATGCTATCATTAACAAAGGAATTAACATCCTGAATATAGATTGAATGTGCTTTCGCTTCATCCGCTTGGGCTAAATGGGGGCATAATTGATCAAATTTTTTTAATTCTGTCAGCTAGAATTTAGCGACGGACAAAACCGTCGCTAAATTCGTTGTCATATGGTCTGAACCGTTGCGATAGCCCAGGCCCGTCGCCATAGCTATTATGGGCTATAGTAACAGGTGAACCATCGCGAAAATCCGTCGCCACAGCCCTACTGTGTAATGCACAGCTGTGATAGTTTAAATTTTCTTATAATTTCCATATAAGAATTAATGATACTCTATAATCTAGTCGTGTTATGTTGATGTATTCAGCTAGGCCTAATCTACCGCCCACCACACACACATTGACATTAGCTTTTGAATTGGCATTTATAATCAAGAAAAGCCACATGATTTTCTTAATTATTATCGATCAATCTCATAACAAAGAAGCTGCGAATAATTGTTTCATATTACATATATATATATATATATATATATATATATATATATAGACAGAAAGTCAAACAAGTATATATTGTAAAGGCACACACATATTCCATTGATTATATTTTTTTATTTTTTATATTATTGATTAAAAAAACTCAAATCCCTGGCCCAACTAGTATTTCCTATTAGCTTAAAAATAGATGAATAAACAGTAAAATTATAGAGATTGCTTAATCATAGCATGTTAAACATTGCCGCGCCAAATTTGTAATTTAATTAATCCACTCAAGATCTTTCATAGAATGCATTTTTATAGGCTAGCTAGCTACATAACATCCAGTTAAAATAGCCTTCAAATGGCTGTTAATTAGGAACGTGGAAATAATGAATTTTAGAATTTCATAGACCGGAAAAAAATTTACTACTTTTGCTTTGTTCCTTTTGATTGTTGCCATTTACATGCATAATCTGCTGCCTCCATGAACAAATCACCAGCAAGCATCACCAACATTTTTGATCCCACGATTAGACATATTATGATTTCATTAGCAACGACTGATGTGCATAATAATTTTTACCCGACTATTACAATATATATATATACACACACACGTCCCCTTCTCTAGCAAACTAAAAGCGAACCGGATATAGTGACGATTTTTTGAACTATAACGATGGTTCGAACCATCGTCATAGGTATGTCGTCGGCTTTGTATGCTAGCGACAAAAAAAATCGTTGCTATAACCGGTTCGCTGGAGAAGAGGACCGTGTATATATATATATACACGGTCCGGATCTTAAGGTCACCCTTTATGTAGCATACCTTGCATACCCTCCTTTAACGACGGACCGGACGACGATTCAGTCTGTCGCTATATATAGAACCGTCGTCTTAGTTTTTAGCGACGGACTGAATCGTAACCCGATCCGTCACTAAAGGAAGTATGCTAGGTATGTTAGATAAAGGGTGGACTTAATATATATATATATATATATATTTTTTTTTTTCGGGACAACAATACTTAAACCGCTCCATTAACGATATCTCATTGTTCACAAGTTACATATATATATATATATATATATATATATATATATATATGCATGCTATGGTTTTTCTTGTTTTAATCTTCCTCTCTTTTTTCTTTCCTTTATTTCCCTTCTTCTTCTCTCCTTTTTCCAAATTCCATTATGGTAGACTAATTTAACATGACACGTTTTGCACACATTTACAAGGATGGTAGATCTTCTGTGTCTATTTTTCATGTCACCTTTATCTCACCACTTAAATTTTTACACCTAGTTTCTTATTTAATTTTAAAATTAATTGGTGTTAAGTAAAAAGATAGATGTTAAAATTTAAGTGAGGGGACACAAGAGGACAAAAAAATAGGAACAGAGGATCTGCAGCTCACATTTAGATGTTGGAACATGTCAAAAAAAAATTAATGTTGTTGTAATACGACCATGGTTGGTAGGTGAAGATCGAATTCAAATAAATGGATTATGCAATGACATAATTAATTTCAACATCACAAGCATTATTATTGTTTAATTCTTCTTCCCAATTCAAGGTTTAGACAAACATCGTATTTTGTCTCTAGTCATCTTGTTTTTCCAAATCTTACATCTAATACCAGACGACACTATTTCATTCTCTACTCTCCAAACATACATAATTAATGAGAACAACAAATGTATATAGATATGGAAAAAAGATTTAAAGCTACGGGTGATTTAGTAGTCAAATTTTCCACCAAAATGTATTTTGCATTTTTTTTGTTGGTTAATTATCAGCCACTTGTTGTTATGGATCAACCTTAAATGAAGAAATACGAGGAGACTGGTTAGTACAAAATTAACTTTGGTTAATTAATTAATATAGTATTGATATGCAAATTGAAAATTGATCTCTTTCTGCGTGTCAACACCAACCTACACTAAAGTTAACCAGATCAAAATCAACCTCTATGTACTGAACAAAATGGGAAATGACCCATATTTAATACTCCCTCCATTCCTATATATAGGTCGTTTTAGACTCTCTTTTTTATTCCTAATTATTTATCGTTTGCGATTATCTAGGAGAATTGATTACTATTTTTTCTAAATTGTCCCTTATTACTCCACCTAATCTTTTGATCCATATTTATGAGATAAGTGAGGTGAAGGGTATTATAGATAATTGATATAATAGTTAATGCTTTTCAATCATTTCTTTAATTCTTGTGCACATGTTTAAAACGACATATATTAAGGAACAGAGGGAGTAATAATTAAGAAAGAATGAAAAATACCAGAACAACCTTTAGTAAAAACCCATCATAATATTAGGCTTCACCAATGGCTTAAATTCTCACATTTTTTTCATCCGTAATTTGTTCCCATTTTTTTTTTGAAATATTATTTTAACATGAATTTTTTATATTTTTAGAGTACGTGAAAATATCAAAAAATGTGAAAATATAATTTACATTTTCTTTCTACGCTGCTATGCACTATGTACTAGTAGAAGTAGTAATTATTTTTTCAGTTACCTGAAAATAAAAGATATATATTTAAAAGTAAATTTATTTACTCAGCAAGCGTAAAACTCGACGAGATCATCTAAAGACCCCGGCTGAGGACCGGCGTTTTCGAGCATCCATAGCAAGTGCTCGAACAGTACAACTTCGCAGCCGACGATTATCGTGTCATCGTCCTCGCCGGAATTTTCCATGAGCTCCCTGAATACTGGGTGTTCGATTACTTCGGAACTTATGAAATACTGACGGCGGGATTTTCCGACGTATACAGGGAACAGGTCTCGGCCGGACATTTGGTCGAACGGCGAGTCTCCGTCAGAAGAATGGTGGTCTGCGGCGGCGATGGAGCTGTTGGAGCGGCCAAGCTTGCCGAAGGATTGCAATTTCTTTAGGACTGATTTCAATTTTATAAATTTCCCAGCTTTGGCCATTGTTATCTGCCAGAGGATTTGAAAAGCTTGAATTGGAGATAGAAAAGAGTTTTTGTTGGGTGGAGAGAAGAAGGATGGAAGGTTCGTTTATATAACCTATTAGGATAGGGGTAAGAGGGTAAATTCGGTCAATTGGTATGTGGGCCCGGACGTGATACACGGTGTGGGAGATTTAATTGAAGGGCTGGGGCAAAACCAACTGCTCTTTATGGGCTTTTGGGTGTTACTACAGTTTAAATTTGTACTTCTTAAAATATTAACCGAATTGCCACGTAACAACTTTTTTTCTTTACTTATTACTTTTAAATTTGTACTTCTTAAAATATTAACCGAATTGCCACGTAACAACTTTTTTTCTTTACTTATTACTTATGAGTTTGAGTTGCTCAGATTTGATTTATAAAATTTAAAATAAAATTTGATTGGTACTCGTTTAGCTATTGAGTCGAGCATAATCTCGAATTGAGTCCGAACAGTTTGAACTTTTCAAACGAATATGATCATATGATGCGAGTATCAATAGAAAATTACAATTTGAGAGATTCGAATAATTTATCGAATTTTAAAATTTACTAATATTTGAAGAAAAATTGTAGTGCGACCAATATTGCTAACCGGTCTAGCGATCGGCCCTTTTTTTCGACTCCCAAAAAATTAATAATATTTATTTTAACTCAAATTATTAATTTGGATACATGTAAAAGAGAGTTGCACAGACTGTATATATTTGTAATTTTGATACAAGTAATAAATAGGGTTTAGGATTTAGTGTTTAGAGTTTAGGGAGTAAAAAAAAAATTGGACCAAATTTTTTCAGAATTGTATAATTTGAATACATGTAAAAAACAGAATTTAGGATTTAGAGTTTAGGGTTTAATGTTTTAGGATTTTAGGGTTTAAAATTTAGTGTTTAAAATTTAAGATTTAGGAAGTTTAAAAAAGAACAAAAAATAAGAAAAAAAGGGGCCCGATCGCCGAATAAGGACTCATATTTAAATCTTTTATATTTCAAGTCGAGCGAGTACATATGACTCAAGCCTGAACTCTTTATTCATTTCACAGCCTTACTTGTTGTATAAATTTCAGTCAATTGAAATTTTAATTATGCATAATTTTTTATTTATTTATAAACACTTATTAGCGCTTAGATAGAAAATGGCTACTAAGAAGAAAAAAAAAACTATTTTTTTTTTGTTTTGGTTTGGACGTGAATTTATTCTCACGAAATAATACATCCTACTAATAAAAATAGGAACTAATATTCTACATATAAAAAAATGAGATTTTTAGTACATGAATAATGAGCTAGACTCGCATCCATCTAAGAGAGATCATATGAAAATATAATATTTTTATTTTAAAAAAATTTATTCTCATAAAAAAGATTTATTTAATATAGTGATCAAGCAAATGGCAATTAAAAATTCTAGGGCGACAGAGAATTAAGGACCGGTCTAGCGACCACTAATATATTACACTTAATATTACTGATAATACTATTATTGTAATATGGTAAGTACAATAATAATAGTTCATGTTAACACGTGTCAAAGATGTATTCATTCTCGTCTGTCAATCAACAAAACCAAATTCAGGTGGAATGAACGTACATTTGGCTGGATATAAGCCTTCAAAATTAGAAGACATGGAGTCATTTTTTGTTAGTTTGCTTCTTATGCCCTCGCCCCTCTAGGTCTAGGATTTGATTCTCTGTTAAAGGTTTAAAGGTTAAAAGACAAGTGAAACTTTATTTATTATGGATCAATTTTAGATTCGGTGCTTGCAATGTTTTGACCAACAAAGTTGAAAAAGAAATTATATTTTCGCTAAAAGTATAGTTTTATTAAATCCGCCATTTGACTCAGTAATTTAAAAAAAAAATTAAACAAACGGCAAAAACCTATTATTAAAAGTCTTGTTCGGAGAGGAGGAGACGTAATCTACTCTGATCTCAAAGCCGGGATTCCACTTTATCAAAAAAAAAGAAAACTATCACCATTTATCTAAATTACAAACGCGATATGTTTAGAAAAATTCAAATGTAAAATCAAACTCTAAATTCAAGCATATTATGTAGTATATACTATTTTATTTTATTTTAAAATAAAATTAATTTATGTTTTATTTTTATTATATTGACCAACTGGTGGTAGGTACCACCCATTTTGTTTTTGTAAATTTGGGAAGAAGACAAATGATATGTTAATAATAAATATATGTGTTAGTAAACAGAAGTATAGAACTTCTCAACAATTGTTGTCTATAAGCTGCTTAATTAATTTAAAAAATGTCGGACTAAGTAGGTGATTTTTTTATATATAATAACATAGCTTTTTTAATTTGCTGTGGTATTATTCCTAATCACGGTGTTATTGATGTTATATAACAATTTTAGCTTCTTACCTACCATAAATTAGTTTACTCTTGTCACCATCACAATCGTTTAATTAATGTGTGAGTGAGAGATTAATTTTCACTTGTGAAAATAATATATAATTCCTATAATATGTGTAAAAACATCCAACAATATCGTTTTTGTGTAAATATATCCAACAAATATCATTCTATCAAATTTTTTTAGTTGTTTCAATTTTAGAAAAATATTTTTAAACAATAAAATGACATAACATTTTTAAGATATTATTACTTATATTTTAAGTAAACTAAGTATAATTTATGTTTCTCATACTCATTAACTATCTATATCTATATAAATATCTAATAAAATAAAATTTGGTTTTTTTGATTTTTATCAATTGGTATAGATCTAGAATTTAACTAGAAGTAAAATATTTTTTATGCTCTTATATAATGTTACTAGCTGTGTCCCGTGCCTCTGACACTACATGGACGGTGGGATTTATTGTAAGACCCCGAATTTTATGAAATAAAAGTATTCAATTTTTCTTATAATTACAATTCAGTAAATGGTTAAATTGATAAAAAGTTAAAGTTATGGGTGAAATATAAAAATTTTTCAAAATAAACAAGTGGTTATAAAATATTCATTGTTGTCGGAGAATATTCGTTTGGTCGTGGAATATTCTTTATGTCGGGAAATATTCGTACGACGGCGCAACCATTTGTGGGCCCCATAACAGAATAACTGTCGGATGAAGAAAACGATAAAATTGAGTTTTTATAAATAACGGCGTAGTTGTTACCGTTAACACTGTTGGAATACCCGGTAGTTAAAATACAGTAATACGCGTTATTGCACAGTAGCACACGGTATTGCACAGTATTTTTAAAATTATTGATTCTTACGTAAAAATGCACAACTCAATAATTGTTACAGTAATTACTGTTCAATATTTTATTTTATTGATTCAATAATTGCTACGTTAAAATTTAATACTATTGTTGTTCAATAATTGTCATTGCACAGTATTTTCCATTATCAGATCAATAATTCATATTATTTGAATAATATTATTAGATAACATTATTGACACTGTCTAGAAAATTCTGTCTAAGGAGAGGTTTGGTCACCTAATTGCGCGCCAGTAAGGAGAAATTCTTATTGGAAAGCCCTCTCTTTCCTGGGAACGACCTGATTGTCATAAATGTGATTCTATAATATTATTTGTGAATAATTAATTATTGATTCATATGATAAGGAAATATTTATTTTATGTGGATATAAATGATGGATATATTTTTGTGGTTAAAAATGAAGGAGTTAATGTTGAGGTGTTTTATCTGTATTTTTGTCGGAACAGAGGTATTAAAAATCAAATTAGGGTTTTTGAGATATTTTGCGAGGGTTATAATTTTTAATCCGACCGTTGGATCGTGGTAATATTTGGATATGTTATACATATATAAGTTGAGTATATGTTCACAAATTTTGAACCATTAAAAATGAACGTATGATTTGTAATGAATTTTACGAGATGACTGGTTCAGAAATTGTTGAATTTTCGGAGTTAATCATTTTGGTAGAAAATTCTAGAATTAGTGGGTCCCACTCTTGGTTGGTGAAGAAATGTGTTGAGATTTTTATTCACATGTGGTGGGTGAGAATAGTAGCAGGTAAATCCATCAGGTTGCAGGTTAAGTCTGCTTCGGCGTGCTAACATTTTCCTATAAATAGAAGGCTAAGTTAGAATTAAAAATTACACCAGAATTCATAAGTTTTCTCTCTTTTTCTCTCTAGATTATCGAGTGTATTTTATGAGTATTTAGATACTTGGTGAGTTGCTATTCATCAGTGCAAGTTTCTTTCAACGTCATATCCGATATCCAGTCAGAAGTGCTGCTCTTTTGAGGTAAGGGATAGTAAGGGATTTTAAGGATTATTATGTTTTTTAGTTCGTAATTTTCCTGACCTTCAGAAAATTCTGAAAAAATTTGAAATGATATTTTGATGAGTTTTATTGATTGTGTCCAAAAATGATGATTTTTGGATGTATAGATTGAGAGTTATGAATTTTATGAGAAAATACTATTTTAAAAGTAACCGCTTATGACTCCTTGTGGTTAACTCCAAAATTGATGAAATTTTTATTAGAAGTATATCTATATAATATCAGTGTACTCTGTGAATTTCGGAATTTTTGAATAAAAGTACAATTTATGATAAATGTCTAAATATTCGGCGGTTTTGGCCATATGAAAAATAGTAAATGAGTTTTAAAAATTCCGAGAAAAATATATGTTCAATATGGAACTATATTCTGCTAAATCTCAGAAAAGAAATATTTTTGGAACTAATTTGGTATTTTTCATGAAAATAGACTAGTTATGAGTAAATGAATTAAATATGTTATGTGAAGTAAGAAAATTGGAAAATAGGATTTTATGGCTTGAGAATCCTATATGAGGTATATGCAGATTTTTGATGAGGGTTTTGGTTATTGGTAATGAAATCTTATGAGTTTGACATTTTAGGATGATTAAATACATTATTTAGTAAATTGTAAACAATTAAAATAAATTGTTTATAAGCTTAAGAAATATTATTCTTTCAATATCATTATACCGAAATATTGGTATGTATTTTATTGTAGAATTTCTACCTTTTTGTGTCGGGTTTACTATTCATGAGTTACTATTCACGAGTTACTATTCATGAGTTACTATTTATGAGTTACTATTCATGAGTTACTATTCACGACAAAATTAGTTTCTTTTTCTGACCAAATTATAGTTGATTTATGAATATTACTCTTGAAATTAAATTCATATTTTGATCATATTATTTTTTATTATCATATATAATATTTTTATAACCCTGACGTTGAATTTCTCTTTCACTTGAGTGTAAAGATGGATAAATTATTGGTATGATCGTGACTGAGGAATATCTTTGGCCTGTAGTGCAAAGATGAATTGTTAACTAGTATGATCATGACCATTGAATTTATAATTGAATATCTTTAGCTTAAGTGTAAAGATGAATTGATTAACATGGTTATAATTATTGTTTATATAAATTCTGAAATGATTATATATTTATTTGAGATATGAATATCTTTGGCCTGTAGTGCAAAGATGAACTGTTGATGAATATCTTTGGCCCGTAATGCAAAGATGAATTATTGATGAATATCTTTGGCTCGTAATGCAAAGATGACTTGTTGTTGAATATCTTTGGCCTGTAGTGCAAAGATGAGTTGTTGATGAATATCTTTGGTTCGTAATGCAAAGATGACCTGTTGTTGAATATCTTTGGCTTGTAGTGCAAAGATGACTTGTTGATAAATATCTTTGGGCCGTAGTGCAAAGATGAATTTATTAGTATGATTATGAACATGAACTGTGATTTGGTATAACCATGATCTTTGATGTTTCAGGTGATGAAAATTATCTTTGTCTTAGATGAGAAAAGGAATTTAGAACTACAATTACGATTATGAGTTATACACGTGATTGTGGACAGGAATTGTTGATTGATGTTACAGGGATAAAACATTGTTAGTGGACTTTTAACAAGGAGAAGATAATAGACTTTATAGTCTATTTGACTCTTCTAATGGATTGCTCGTTCCGCTGCAACTATGGTTGAAATTTTTATCATCTACCATATGTTCTAAATCTCTGATTTAATTCTGTTGAAGGCTATTGATAACTTATTTATCTTTAGTCATGATATTCTTTACTGGGCTAGTTGTGCTCACCCTTCTGTTTCACAATTCCTTTTAGGTAATAAGAGTGTAGCTGAGTCGAGCTGGGGTAACAGGGAAATAGAACGGTGGTCATCATTTAGTAGTTATATTTGGTGAATCATCTAGGGTGAAGTGAACTCAACGTTGGAAGAGTGTTTTGTCACTATCATACAAGATGCCTAATGACATACAACATCGTGTCATTATAAGACAGGGTTGTGCACATCCACTTACTGAGTATATCTACGAGCACTACTTATATAATCTTGGTGTTTGTTTGATGTATAATTTTCAATTAGAGACAGTGGAGATATTGTTATGTCAAGAGAAGACTCACATTGGAAAGAATATGATAGTAATCTTCTCATTTTTCTTTGGGGTCTATTGGATCAACCAAGAATAATTCTGTGGACATATGATATCTATCATAACCCAGAAGCATGGCCTTCCATGTACGAAGGTTTCCCTGAGCACTTCCCAAAGAATCTAATTTCTAAAACAGTTTTTGACTATACCTTTATGAAGGTGTCATTGTGAGGTGCTGTCCATGGTTGGGACATGAGTCACATTTGGTATATATTTGTATCCAAACTCACAGCATATGTGTTGTTGTATTTTACACGACAATTGTTGTAATAAAGTTGTAGTTATTTTCTGTACCATGTATTTGACGACTCAGAATAGGTTGGATGGAATGGACCTATTTTGGGGTTATTACATTTATCTCAAACTTTGGACGGCTCAGATGATTTATTAGGGTGAGCGATAAATTCAAAAACACTTATGTTTTGTATAGCTAGATTGTGACGCCCCCAAAATAGGTATACAACACCCACTCTGAGTTGCCAAATACATTGTACAGAAAATAAACTACAACTTTAATAATACAATTGTCGTGCAAAATACGACAACACATACTGTGAGTTTAAATACATATATTGTATTCTAGACAGTATCCACACTCAAATAAGTCCTCATTACAATTATTCAAACACTATTTTACAGAAATAGTGAGGACTGCTAAAACATCTTTCTAGAATCATTACTCCATACCTCGACTCGATCCTGCTATGTTCTCACCTCCTGAGAAGAAAAATGGAACAAAAAAGAAAAGGATGAGCTCAACTAGCCCAGTAAAGAATATTATGACTAAGATAATATATAATAAATTATCATTAGTCTTCAACAGGGAAAAATTTGATAAAATATAATAGACAACAAGTTTTAGATCAATAACTGCAGCGAAAACAGCAAACCATTAGAAGAGTCAAGTAGAGAATGAGTTCTACTATCTTCTAAGATTTAAATGTCCATCATCAATATTTTATCCCTGTAACAACAATCAATAACCATCTTTAATCAAATATTCATCTTTGCACTACAGGCCAAAGATATTCATTTGTATCACCAGTCGGTCATGTTCATCTCAACACCTGTTCATCTTTGCACTACAGGCCAAAGATATTCATCAGGTAATCATACATCTTTGCACTACAGGCCAAAGATATTCAGTAATATCATCATTTAGGACTGAGGATGATGAAAAATATCTTAAAGAAAACGAATCCAGTGAGACAGAAGGACAAATAGTAGGGATTCGTATAACAGTTTATCCAAGATCAATAATACTTTATAATAATCAATTGTGAAGCAGAATTCAAAAAAATAAAGATCAAAACATGGATACAATCAAAGATAGTAACCATAATAGACATCTTGGACAAAAAGGAAAAATTTTATTTTTCGGTGAATAGTACCGTATTCGTGAATAGTGCCGTATACGTGAATAGTACCATATACGTGAATAGTAACCTCGACACAAAAAGTTCTAAATTTGATAAAAAAAAACTCATATCAATATTTTAGCATAATGATATTGAAAAAAATAATATCATTTATGAAGAAAATAATATCCCTTACCTCAAAATAACCGTACTTCTGATTGAATTTCGGGTATAGTACTGAATGAAATTTACACCGTATAGCAGCACTCAAAGTATACTCACAAGAATACGCTCGATAATATAGAGAGAGAAAGAGAAAAACTTATGAATTCTGGTATGATTTTCAATTCTAACTTAGCCCTCTATTTATAGAAAAATGTTAGCACGCCGAAGCAGACTTGACCTGCAACCTGATGGCTTTACCTGCTACTATTTCCACCCACCACATTTGAATAAAAATTTTAGCACATTTCTCACCAACCAAAAGTGGGGCCCACCAATTCTAGAATTTTCCACCAAAATGATAAATTCTGAAATTTCAACAATTTCTGAACCAGTCATCTCTTAAAATTCATAACAAATCATACGATCATTTTTAACGGTTCAAAATTTGTGGACATATACTCAACTTATATATGCATAACATCCAAAAATCACAACGATCCAACGGTCGGATTAAAAATTATAGCCCCCGCAATATATCTCAAAAACCCTGATTGATTTTTAATACCGACAAAAATACTGATAAAACACCTCAACATTAACTCCTTCATTTTTAACCACAAAATATATCTAACATTTATATTCACATAAAATAAATATTTCCTTATCATATGAATCAATAATTAATTATTCATAATTAATATTACAGAATCACATTTATGACAACCAGACCGTTCCCAGGAAAGAGGGGGCTTTCCAATAAGGATTTCTCTTTACTGGCCCGCAATTAGATGACCAAACCTCTCCTTAGACAGAACTTTCTAGACATTGCCAATAATGTTATCTAATAATATTATTCAAATAATATGAATTATTGATATGATAATGGGAAATACTGTGCAGTGACAATTATTGAAATAATAATAATATAAAATATCAATGCAGTAATTATTGAATCAATAAAATAAAATATTAAACTGTAACTACTGTAACAATTATTGAGTATATGTCTTCCTTCGTAAGAATCAATAATTCAAAAATACTGTGCAATCCGTGTGCTACTGTGCAACCACGCGAATTACTGTATTTTAACCACCGGGTATTCCAACAGTGTTAACGGTAACAACTACGCCGTTATTTATAAAAACTCAATTTTTGTCGTTATCTTCATCCAATCGTTTTTCGTTATGGGGCCCACAAATAGTTGCGCCGTCGTACGAATATTCCCCGACAGAAAGAATATTCCACGACCAAACGAATATTCCCCGACAACAATGAATATTTTATAACCACTTGTTTATTTTGCAAAATTTGCCCATTTCACCCATAACCAAAGTATTATATCAAATTAACACCTTATTATTCATAATAATATTTACAGAAAATTTGATTTTATTCATTAATAAGTTGGGATCTTACAACCTCCCCTCCTTATGAAATTTCGTCCTCGAAATTGACGTACGTACCTGGTGTTTCGAACAGGTGAGGGTACCTTGCTTTCATTTCTGATTTCAACTCCCATGTCATTTCTTTAATAGCATGGTTCCTCCACAAAACCTTAACTTGTGGTATAACCTGGGTGCGTAGGATATGCTCTTTTCTATCCAAGATCTTAACAAGTACCTCTTCGTACGTTAAATCTTCGGCTATCTTATCTGGTTTTAACGCAATAATATGGTTCGGGTCTTTCACATATTTACGAAGCCTGGATATGTGAAAAATATTATGAAAACGAGACATACTTGGAGGTAATGCGAGTCTATAGGCCACATTTCCTATTCGGTCAAGAATCTCAAATGGACCAACAAATCTTGGATTGAGCTTTCCTCTCTTTCCAAATCTTGTAACTCTCTTCCATGGAGCAACACGTAACAGTACATGATTTCCAATATTAAACTCCACGTCCTTTCTATGAAGATCAACATAACTCTTTTGTCGATCTTGTGAGGTTTGAATACGTTGTCGAATTATTTGGATCTTTTCTGTAGTCATGCGTACTAATTCTGGTCCCAACAACGTTGCTTCTCCCACCTCGTCCCAGCATACTAGAGAGCGACATTTTCTTCCATACAACGCCTCGAATGGAGCCATGCCTATACTTGTTTAATAACTGTTGTTGTAGGAGAATTTCACCAATGGTAGGTACTTATCCCAACTCCCTTTGAAATCTAGGACACAAAGTCATAATAGATCTTCAAGAGTTTGAATAGTGAAGTGAATCTTGGGTCACGATCCGAAACTATGGATACTGGCATGACATGCAATCTCACAATCTCATTCACATACATACTAGCAAGACGTTCAAGGGAATAAGTCTCACATATAGGCAAGAAATGGGCAGACTTGGTTAATCTATCAACAATGACCCAAATCGCATCTATGCCTTGAGATACCTTGGGAAGACCCGTAACGAAATCCATAGTAATGTGTACCCACTTCAATTTCAGAACCTCAAGTGGTTGCAATGGATCTTTTGGCACTTGATGCTCCGCCTTTACACGTTGACAAGTTAAGCACCTCGAGATAAACTCTGCGATCTCTCTCTTCATATTGTTCCACCAAAATGTATGCCGAATATCATGATATATTTTGGTACTCCCAGGATGGATTGCAAACGGGGTGTTGTGTGCCTCCATCATGATTCTATGCTTCAAGTCAAAATCGTTAGGAACACAAATGTAAGACCCCGAATTTTATGAAATAAAAGTATTCAATTTTTCTTATAATTACAATTCAGTAAATGGTTAAATTGATAAAAAGTTAAAGTTATGGGTGAAATGTGAAATTTTTTCAAAATACACAAGTGGTTATAAAATATTCATTGTTGTCGGGAAATATTCGTTTGGTCGTGAAATATTCTTTCTGTCGGGGAATATTCGTACGACGGCGCAGCCATTTGTGGGCCCCATAACAGAATAACTGTCGGGTGAAGAAAATGACAAATTTGAGTTTTTACAAATAACGACGTAGTTGTTACCGTTAACACTGTTAGAATACCCGGTGGTTAAAATACAATAATACGCGTTATTGCACAGTAGCACACGGTATTGCATAGTATTTTTGAAATTATTGATTCTTACGTAAGAAGGCACTACTCAATAATTGTTACAGTAATTACTGTTCAATATTTTATTTTATTGATTCAATAATTGCTACGTTGAAATTTTATATTATTGTTGTTCAATAATTGTTACTGCACAGTATTTCTCATTATCAGATCAATAATTCATATTATTTGAATAATATTATTAGATAACATTATTGGCAATGTCTAGAAAGTTCTGTCTAAGGAGAGGTTCGGTCATCTAATTACGCGCCAGTAAGGAGAAATCCTTATTGGAAAGCCCCCTCTTTCCTGGGAACGGCCTGGTTGTCATAAATGTGATTCTGTAATATTATTTGTGAATAATTAATTATTGATTCATATGATAAGAAAATATTTATTTTATGTGGATATAAATGAGGGATATATTTTTGTGGTTAAAAATGAAGGAGTTAATGTTGAAGTTTTTATCAGTATTTTTGTCGGAATGGAGGTATTAAAAATCAGGGTTTTTGAGATATTTTGCGGGGGTTATAATTTTTAATCCGACCGTTGGATCGTGGTAATATTTGGATATGTTATACATATATAAGTTGAGTATATGTCCACAAATTTTGAACGGTTAAAATTAAACGTATGATTTATTATGAATTTTACGAGATATCTGGTTCAAAAATTATTGAATTTTTGGAGTTTATCATTTTGATGAAAAATTCTAGAATTGGTGGGCCCCACTTTTAGTTGGTAAAGAAATGTGCTGAGATTTTTATTCAAATATGGTGGGTGAGAATAGTAGCAGGTAAAGCCATCAGGTTGCAGGTTAAGTCTGCTTCGGCGTGCTAACATTTTCCTATAAATAGAGGGCTAAGTTAGAATTGAAAATCACACCAGAAACATAAGCTTTCTCTCTTTCTCTCTCTATATTATGAAGCATATTTTGTGAGTATTTAGATACTTTGAGAGTTGCTATTCAGTACAAGTTTCCTTCGGCTTTGCATTCCAGTCAGAAATACTGCACTTTTGAGGTAAGGGATAGTAAGGGATTTTAAGGGTTGTTATGTTTTTCAGTTTCGTAATTTTTCTGACCTTCAAAAATTCTGAAAAAATTTAAAATAATATTTTGATGAGTTTTCTTGATTGTATCCAAAAATGGTGATTTTTGGATGTGTAGATTGAGAGTTATGAATTTTATGAGAAAAGACTATTTTAAAAGTAACTGCTTATAATTCCTTGTGGTTAACTCCAAAATTGATAAAATTTTTATTGAGAGTACATGTTTATGATAGGAGTATACTCTGTGAATTTCAAAATTTTTAGATAAAAGTACAATTTATGATAAATGTCTAAATATTCGGCTGTTTTGGCCATATGAAAAATAGTAAATGACTTTTAAAAATTCTGAGAAAAATATATGTTCACTATGGGACTATATTATGCTAAATCTCAGAAAAGAAATATTTTTGGAACTGATTTGGTATTTTTCATGAAAATAGTCTAGTTATGAGTAAATGAATTAAATATGTTTTGTGAAGTAAGAAAATTAGAAAATAGGATTTTATGGCTTGAGAATCCTATATGAGGTATATGCAGATTTTTGATGAGGGTTTTTGATTATTGGTGATGAAATCTTATGAGTTTGGCATTTTAGGATGATTAAATGCATTATTTAGTAAAGTGTAAACAATTAAAATAAATTATTTATAAGCTTAAGAAATATTATTCTTTCAATATCATTATACTGAAATATTGGTATGAATTTTATTATGGAATTTCTACCTTTTTGTGTCGGGGTTACTATTCATGAGTTACTATTCACGAGTTACTATTCACGACAAAATTGGTTTCTTTTTTTAACCAAATTATAGTTGATTTACGAATATTACTCTTGAGATTAAAACTGTATGTTGATCATATTGTTTTATTATTATATATAACATTTTTATAACCCTAATGATGATATTTCTCTTTGACTTGAGTGTAAAGATGGGTAGATTTTTGGTATGATCATGACTATGAGTTCTCTTTGGCCAGTAGTGCAAAGTTGAATTATTGATTGGTATGATCATGATCATTGAATTTATAAGTGAATATATTTAGCTTAACTGCAAAGGTGAATTGATCAATATGGTTATAATTATTGTTTATATAAATTCTGAAATGATTATATATTTCTTTGAGATATTAATATATTTGGCCTGTAGTGCAAATATGAACTGTTGATGAATATATTTGGCCATTAGTGCAAATATGAACTATTGAGGAATATCTTTGGCCTGTAGTGCAAAGATGAATTATTGATGAATATCTTTGGCCTGTAGTACAAAGATGAATTGTTGATGAATATCTTTGGCCTGTAGTGCAAAGATGAACTGTTGTTGAATATCTTTAGTCGTAGTGCAAAGATGGATTTATTAGTATGATTATGAACAAGAACTGTGATTTGGTATAACCATGATCTTTGATGTTTCAGGTAAATACAGGTGATGAAAATATTCTTCGTCGTGGGTACGAAGAAAAATTTAGAGTCATAATTATGATTATGAGTTATTCATATGATTGTGGAAAGGAACTGTTGAGTGATGTTACATAGATAAAACATTGTTGGTGGATTTTTAACATGGAGGAGATAATATACTTTATGGTCTATTTGACTCTTCTAATGGATTGCTCGTTCCGCTGCAACTATGGTTGAAATTTTTATCATTTACCATATGTTCTAAATCTCTGATTTAATTCTGCTGAAGGCTATTGATAATTTATTTATCTTTAGTCATGATATTCTTTACTGAGCTAGTTGTGCTCACCCTTTTGCTTCACAATTTCTTTCAGGTAATAAGACTGTAGCTGGGTCGAGCGAGGGTAACGGGAAAATAGAACGGTGGTCTCTAGCTGTGGAGGTTCTCCCGAAGCAGTATAGAAAAGTTCATTTAGTAGTTTTATTTGGTGAATCCAATAGGGTAAGGTGTATCCAACGTTGGAAGGGTGTTTTTGCCACTATCATACAAGATGTCTAACGACATATAACCTCGTGTCATCATAAGACAGGATTGTGCACATCCACTTGCCGCGTATATCTATGAGCACTATCTATATAATTTTGGTGTTTGTTTGAAGTATAATTCTCAATTAGAGACAGTGGAGATAATGATAAGTCAAGAGAATACTCACCATTGGGAAGAATATGATAGTAATCATCTCGTTTTTCTTTGGGGTCTATTGGGTCAACCAAGGATAATTCTGTGGCCATATGATATCTATCATAACCTAGACGCATGGCCTCCCATGTACGAAGATTTCTTTGAGCACTTGCCAAAGATTCTAATTTCTAAAATAATTTTTGACTATACCTTTATGTCAGGTGTCATTGTGAGGTGATGTCCACGGTTGGAACATGAGTCACATTTGGTATATATTTATATCCAAACTCACAACATATGTGTTGTTGTATTTTGCACGACAATTGTTGTAATAAAGTTGTAGTTATTTTCTGTACCATGTATTTGGCGACTCAGAATGGGTGTTGTATACCTATTTTGGGGGCGTCACAACAAAGTCTGGAGTTGACTCGAAGTATTCCTTCTTCATCGATTCTTACTTCTGGAATAGCACATTCTTACACTTTCTTCTTCATACGCATCAGCTCCATGTCCGTAGCTTGAGCAGCTTTAACTTTATCGATTAAAGTTGGTTCTACTCGTATATTTGATATCATCATGTGGGTACTTGGAGCCTTCATCACTATCTCCATCTTTTGCAAGTCATACAAAATGGGCCTTTGTGTTAACAACATTGCACTCGTACCCGCATATGATCTTCTACTCAATGCGTCAGCTACTACGTTTGTTTTTCCAGGATGATGTTGGATGGTATGATCGTAATCTTTCAGCAGCTCGAGCCAACGTCGTTGCCGCATGTTGAGTTCCTTTTGGGTGAAGAAATATTTTAGGCTTTTATGATCTATATAGATCTCCACTTTCTCCCCATACAGGTAGTGTCTCCAGATCTTCAACGCGAAAACGACTGCTGCCAACTCCAAATCATGAGTAGGATAATTCCTCTCATATTCTTTTAGTTGTCGCGAGGCATAGGCTATGACTTTCCCATGTTGCATGAGAACACATCCTAACCCTTTGCCTGAAGCATCGCTGTAGATAACAAATCCATCCGAACCAGATGTTATTGTCAGAGCAGGTGCCGAAATGAGTCTCCTCTTGAGTTCTTGGAAACTCTTCTCACATTCCTCACTCCATACGAATTTTGTATCTTTCCGAGTCAGCTGAGTTAACGGAGTAGCGATTTGAGAAAATCCTTCCACAAATCTCCGATAATAACCAGCTAAGCCCAGAAAGCTACGTACTTCGGTTACCGACTTCGGTTGCTCCCAACTTTGTATGGCTTTAATCTTCGCCGGGTCGACCGATACTCCATGTTTTGACACCACGTGTCCAAGGAATGCTACTTCTTCAAGCCAGAACTCGCATTTCTTCAGTTTGGCATATAGCTTATTTTCACGAAGCCTTTGCAATATCAGCTTCAAATGGCGCTCATGATCTTCATGGCTTTTGGAATAGATGAGGATGTCATCAATAAAGACAACAACGAACTGATCTAAATATTCTTTGAACACACGGTTCAGCATATCCATGAAAGCAGCAGGAGCATTAGTCAATCCAAAAGACATGACTAAGAATTCATAATGCCCGTACCGAGTTCTGAAGGCAGTCTTTGGAATATTCTCAGTTTTAATCTTCAGCTGATGATATCCAGAACGAAGGTCGATCTTTGAAAAGAATTGTGCTCCTTGTAACTGGTCGAACAGGTTATCAATGCGAGGTAGCGGATACCTATTCTTGATGGTGACATGGTTCAATTCCCTATAGTCGATACAAAGTCGCATACTTCCGTCTTTCTTCTTTACAAATAAAACAGGAGCACCCCAAGGAGATGTACTAGGACGAATAAAACCGATATCTAATAACTCCTGTAATTGAACTTTTAACTCCTGAAGCTCAATAGGAGCCATTCGATATAGGGTTTTAGAAATGGGCTTTGTACCGGGTTCAAGGTCAATAAAGAATTCAACTTTACGTTCTGGGGGTAGACCAGGAAGTTCTTCAGGAAATACATCGGGAAATTCTCTAACAACAGAAATATTATTCAAATCTGAATTGTCTTTGTTCAAATCCATAACATGGGCTAAGAAAGCTTGACATCCGTTTTTTAATAAACGAATAGCTTTGTGGCTTGATATGACAGTGACTGATTTTAGTGGTTTAGTAGTTTGAATTCGTATGACAGGTTAGTTAGGAATATGAAAACTAACAACCTTACGAAAACAATCAATTTTAGCATGATGAGTGGTTAACCAATCAATTCCTAAAATCACATCAAAAGCAAGTATCTTTAAAGAGATAAGATCAACAGGTAATGTGATAGTGCCAACTTGGATCATGCAAGATTTATAAACTGTAGATGTAACGAAGGTTTCACCCAACAGAGTTTCAACAGATAAGTCAAAGTCCAATTTCTCCGGAGTTAAGTTTAAACGTTGAGCACAAGCAGGAGAGATAAAAGAATGGGTAGAACCGGTATCTAGTAAGGTATAAACTTCGCAGGAGTTCAAGATTAGCTTACCCGTGATCACCTCGTTTGGGTTCCTCACGTTTTGGCCAGTCACGACAAACGCTCTTCCAGGAACCGCTGATTTCGACTTATCCGGGACAGCCCTTGGAGTCACCATTCCTGTTGAACTTGATTTTACTACAGAACAATCCCGAGCTATGTGGCCTTCCTTTCCACAGTTGTAACATACCTTGGATTGTTGTGGACAGTTTGGACTGATATGTCCCTCTTTCCCGCATTTGTAACATCTAACTGGCGGTCGTTCTCCTCCCCTAGAATTTATTTTTGGTGCTGGTGTTGCTGCTGATGTCTTCCCGTCATTGTTGAATCTCCTCTTTCTGAAATTTTCACTTGACTCACCTCTCCTATTATCATGGTCACGATGACCACCCGAGTGGCTACCGCCTTTGTTCGTATTTTTTCCTCCTCGTTGGTTATCATCGCTCTAATGACTGCTGTCACCGGTATGACCCTGGTTGTGGTCCCTCGGTTGAACATACTCACTATCTCGCTCTAATAATTGAGTCATGTTGACAACATCTGAATACAAAAAAAATTTATGAGAGATAAGGTATTGACGAATCTCGGGTTTTAGACCTCTCAGAAACATCATTGTCATTCGTTCCTCATTCTCTACCAAATGAGGTGCAAACCTGGATAACTCAGTGAACTTCGCCTCGTACTGGGACGCCGTCATGTTGTTTTGTTCTAGTCTGATAAACTCCACCTCCTTCATATGACGAATACTTTCAGGAAAGTACTTGTCATTAAAAAGTTTTTGAAATGTTTCCCAGGACATGTTGAGTGCGTCAGGCTGGGTACGCTTCACAGACTCCCACCAGTAGTCTGCCTCACTGCGGAACATAAAGGTGGCGAATGGAACCTTCTGTTCCTCCGTGCATCCCAAGACATCGAATATCTTGGTAATTTGCTTGACCCACGTTTCCGCCATGATCGGATTCGGCTTTCCCTTAAATTCTGGTGGTCCCAACTCTTTGAACTGCTTGGCTGTGACAGACCGCGCGTTGCTATCACTTCCACCCGTATTTTGTATACGAGTTTCCCTCGTCTGATTTTGCATGAACTGCAAAAAGCTCCTAAACATTCCATCATTCATCGTTTGTTCGGTAGTGTTGTTTACAGGAGGAATATTGCCTTCCCATTGCACGTTCTCCTGGTTTGTAACTAAAGGTTGTTCCACAGTTTCATACACTCCATTGTTAACGTTCTCAGCAGCCATTTTTAAATACTGCCATAAAATAAGGGTTAATTAAATAAATTAACATATCACATAATATCCCTATATTATGATTGACCAATAAATAAGCTTAGGTAGGACACACTAGCGAAGGATTTACTCATCTCTCGCCTCCTAGTTCTATTCCCCGATCTCCGCCAGAGACCATATCCCTAAGCTCTGATACCAACTATGACGCCCCCATAATAGGTATACAACACCCACTCTGAGTCGCCAAATACATGGTACAGAAAGCAAACTACAACTTCAATAATATAATTGTCGTGCAAAATACGACAACACATACTGTGAGTTTAAATACAAATATTGTCTTCTAGACAATATCCACACTCAAATAAGTCCTCATTACAATTATTCAAACATTATTTTACAGAAATAGTGAGGACTGTTAAAACATCTTTCTAGAACCATCACTCTATACCCCGACTAGATCCTGCTATGTTCTCACCTCCTTAGAAGAAAAATGGAATAAAAAGGAAAAGGGTGAGCTCAACTAGCCCAGTAAAGAATATTATGACTAAGATAATCTACAACAAATTATCGTTAGTCTTCAACAGGAAAAAATCTGATAGAATATAATAGACAACAAGTTTTAGATCAACAACTGCAGCGGAAATAACAAACCATTAGAAGAGTCAAGTAGAAAATGAGTTCTACTATCTTCTAAGATTTAAAAGTTCATCATCAATATTTTATCCCTGTAACAACAATCAATAACCATCTTTAATCAAATATTCATCTTTGCACTACAGACCAAAGATATTCATTTGTATCAACAGTCGGTCATGTTCGTCTCAACACCTGTTCATCTTTGCACTACAGGCCATACAGGCCAAAGATATTCAGTAATATCATCATTTAGGACTGAGGATAATGAAAAATATCTTAAAAAAAATGAATCCAGTGAGACAGAAGGACAAATAGTAGGGATTCGTATAACAGTTTATCCAAGATTAATAATACTTCATAATAATCAATTGTGAAGTAGAATTCAGAAAAATAAAGATCAAAATATGGATACAATCAAAGATAGTAACCATAATAGACATCTTGGATAAAAAGGGAAAATTTTATTTTTCGATGAATAGTGCCGTATACGTGAATAGTGTCGTATACGTGAATAGTAACCCCGACACAAAAAGTTCTAAATTTGATAAAAAAACTCATATCAATATTTTAGCATAATGATATTAAAGAAAATAATATCATTTAAGAAGAAAATAATATCCCTTACCTCAAAATAACCGTACTTCTGATTGAATTTCGGGTATAGTGCTGACAGAAATTTGCACCGTATAGCAGCACTCAAAGTATACTCACAAGAATACGCTCGATAATATAGAGAGAGAAAGAGAAAAACTTATGAATTCTGGTGTGATTTTCAATTCTAACTTAGCCCTCTATTTATAGAAAAATGTTAGCACGCCGAAGCAGACTTTGTGACGCCCCCAAAATAGGTATACAACACCCATTCTGAGTCGCCAAAATACATGGTACAGAAACAACTACATCTTTATTATTACAACACAAGAACTGTGAGTTTAAATACAAATATTGTCATTTAGACAATATCCACACTCAAATAAGCCCTCATTACAATTATTGATATATTATTTCACAAAAATAGTGAGGACTACTAAAGTAACTTCTAGAACCATCATTCCATACCCCGACTAGTACTCGCTACATTCTCGCCTCCTGAGAAAAATGGAACAAAAAGGAAAAAGGGTGAGCTCAACTAGCCCAGTAAAGAACGTTATGACTAAGATAATACAGAACAAATTATCGTTAGTCTTCAACAGGGAAAAATCTAATAGAATACAATAGACAACAAGTTTTAAATCAATAACTGCAGCGGAAACAGCAAACCATTAGAAGAGTCAAGTAGAGAATGAGTTCTACTATCTTCTAAGATTTAAAAGTCCATCATCAATATTTTATCCCTGTAACAACAATCAATAACCATCTTTAATCAAATATTCATCTTTGCACTACAGGCCAAAGATATTCATTTGTATCACCAGTCGGTCATGTTCATCTCAACACCTGTTCATCTTTGCACTACGGGCCAAAGATATTCATCAGTTAATCATTCATCTTTGCACTACGGCCAAAGATATTCAGTAATATCATCATTTAGGACTGAGGATGATGAAAAATATATTAAAGAAAACGAATCCAGTGAAACAAAATAACAAATATTAAGGATTCGTATTTCGATTTATTCATGTCCAAAAATACCTTATAATTATTCATAGTGAAGTAGAATTCAAGAATGATCAAAACATGGATACAATCAAAGCTAGTACCCAAAATAGATATTTTGGACGGAAAGAAGAAAATTTTATTTTTCGGTGAATAGTAACTCGTGAATAGTAACTCGTGAATAGTAACTCATGAATAGTAACCCCGACGTGAAAAGTTCCAAATTTGATAAAAATTTCCAACCAATATTTCGGCATAATGATATTGAAGAAATAATATCATTTTTGAATAAAATAACATCCCTTACCTCGTACAGACAGTACTTCTGGTCGGAATACCGGTATAAGGCTGAAAGACACTTGCTCTGATAAATAGAAACTCTCAAAGTATCTAAATACTCACAAAATACACTCAATAATCTAGAGAGAGAAAGAGAGAAAACTTGTTTCTGGTGTGATTTTCAATTCTAACTTAGCCCTCTATTTATAGGAAAATGTTAGCACGCCGAAGCAGACTTAACCTGCAACCTGATGGCTTTACCTGCTACTATTCCCACCCACCACATTTGAATAAAAATCTCAGCACATTTCTTCACCAACCAAGAGTGGGGCCCACCAATTCTAGAATTTTCTACCAAAATAATTAACTCCGAAAATTCAACAATTTCTGAACCAGTCATCTCGTAAAATTCATAATAAATCATACGTTCATTTTTAACGGTTCAAAATTTATGGACATATACTCAACTTATATATGTATAACATATCCAAAAATTACCACGATCCAACGGTCGGATTAAAAATTATAACTCCCGCAAAATATCTCAAAAACCCTGATTTTTAATACCTCCATTCCGACAAAAATACTGATAAAAACCTCAACATTAACTCCTTCATTTTTAACCACAAAAATATATCCCTCATTTATATCCACAAAAATAAATATTTCCTTATCATATGAATCAATAATTAATTATTTACAAATAATATTACAGAATCACATTTATGACAACCAGGCCGTTCCCAGGAAAGAGGGGGCTTTCCAATAAGGATTTCTCCTTACTGGCGCGCAATTAGATGACCAAACCTCTCCTTAGACAGAACTTTCTAGACATTGCCAATAATGTTATCTAATAATATTATTCAAATAATATGAATTATTGATTGATAATGGGAAATACTGTGTAGTGACAATTATTGAAACAACAGTAATATAAAATATCAACGCAGCAATTATTGAATCAATAAAATAAAATACTGAACAGTAATTACTGTAACCATTATTGAGTAGTGCCTTCTTACGTAAGAATCAATAATTGGTGCAATACAGTGTGCTACTGTGTAACAACGCGTATTACTGTGTTTTAACCACCGGGTATTCCAACAGTATTAACGGTAACAACTACGCCGTTATTAATAAAAAACATATACTTGTCGTTTTCTTCATCCAATCGCTTTCCGTTATGGGGCCCACAAAAGACTGCGCCGTCGTACGAATATTCCCCGACAGGAAGAATATTCCACGACCAAACGAATATTCCCCGACAACAATGAATATTTTATAACCACTTGCTTATTTAAAATATTTACGCATTTTACCCATAACTAACCTCATTAATCAATTTAACACTTACTATTTCAAAATAATAAATAGAGGGAATTTAAATTTCATTTATTAATAATTTGGGGTCTTACAACCTCCCCTCCTTATGAAATTTCGTCCTCGAAATTGACGTACGTACCTGGTGTTTCGAAAAGATGAGGATACCTCGCTTTCATTTCCGTTTCCAACTCCCAGGTCATTTCCTCAATAGCATGGTTTCTCCACAAAACTTTAACTTGTGGTATGACCTTCGTGCGTAGGACATGCTCCTTTCTATCCAAGATCTTGACAGGTACCTCTTCGTACGTTAAGTCTTCAGCTATCTCGTCCGGTTCTAACTCAATAACGTGGTCTGGGTCTTTCACATATTTACGTAACACAGATATATGAAAAACATTATGAACACGAGACATACTTGGAGGTAACGCAAGTCTATAGGCCACATTTCCTACTCGGTCAAGAATCTGAAATGGACCAACAAATCGTGGATTGAGCTTTCCTCTCTTCCCAAATCTTGTAACTCCTTTCCATGGAGCCACACGCAACAATACATGATCCCCAATGTCAAATTCTACGTCCTTCCGATGAAGATCCGCATAACTCTTTTGTCGATCCTGTGCCGTTTGTATACGTTGTCGAATCGTTTGGATCTTCTCTGTAGTCATGCGTACCAACTCTGGTCCCAACAATGTTGCTTCACCCACCTCGTCCCAGCATACTGGAGAGCGACACTTTCGTCCATATAATGCTTCAAATGGGGCCACACCTATACTTGCCTGATAACTGTTATTGTAAGAGAATTCTACCAATGGTAGGTACTTATCCCAACTCCCTTTGAAATCTAGGACACAAAGTCTTAATAGATCTTCAAGAGTTTGAATAGTCCTCTCTGATTGTCCGTCCGTTTGAGGATGGTATGCCGAACTAAATCGTAAATCTGTGCCCATAGCTTTTTGCAAGCTAACCCAAAATCTTGAAGTGAATCTTGGGTCACGATCCGAAACTATGGATACTGGCATGCCATGCAGTCTCACAATCTCATCTACGTATATACGAGCAAGACGTTCAAGGGAATAAGTCTCCCGTATCGGCAAGAAATGAGCAGACTTGGTTAATCTATCAACAATAACCCAAATAGCATTTATGCCTTGAGAAACCGTGGGAAGACCCGTAACGAAATCCATGGTAATGTGTTCCCACTTCCATTTCGGAATCTCAAGTGGTTGCAATGGACCCTTTGGTACTTGATGTTCCGCCTTTACACGTTGACAAGTTAAACACCTCGAGATAAACTTTGCAATCTCTCTCTTCATATTATTCCACCAAAATGTATGTCGTAGATCACGATACATTTTGGTACTTCCAGGATGGATTGCAAATGGTGTATTGTGTGCTTCCATCATGATCTTGTACTTCAAATCAGAATTGTTAGGAACACAGAGTCTAGAGTGAACTCGAAGTATTCCTTCTTCATCGATTCTTGCTTCTGGAATAGAACCTTCTTGCACTTTCTTCTTCATACGCATCAGCTCTATGTCCGTAGCTTGAGCAGCTTTAACTTTATCGATTAAAGTCGGTTCTACTCGTATATTTGATATCATCATGTGGGTACTTGGAGCCTTCATCTCTATCTCCATCCTTTGCAAGTCATACAAAATGGGCCTTTGTGTTAACAACATTGCACTCGTACCCGCATATGATCTTCTACTCAATGCGTCAGCTACTACGTTTGCTTTTCCAGGATGATATTGGATGGTATGATCGTAATCTTTCAACAGCTCGAGCCAACGTCGCTACCGCATGTTGAGTTCCTTTTGGGTGAAGAAATATTTAAGGCTTTTATGATCTGTATAGATCTCCACTTTCTCCCCATACAGGTAGTGTCTCCAGATCTTCAACGCGAAAACTACTGCTGCCAACTCCAAATCATGAGTAGGATAATTCCTCTCATATTCTTTGAGTTGTCGCGAGGCATAGGCTATGACTTTCCCATGTTGCATGAGAACACATCCTAACCCTTTGCCTGAAGCATCACTGTAGATAACAAATCCATCCGAACCAGATGGTATTGTCAGAACAGGTGCCGAAATGAGTCTCCTCTTAAGCTCTTGAAAACTCTTCTCGCATTCCTCGCTCCATACGAATTTGATATCTTTCCGAGTCAGCTGAGTTAACGGGGTAGCGATTCGAGAAAACCCTTCCACGAATCTTCGATAATAACCAGCTAAGCCTAAAAAGCTACGTACTTCGGTCACCGTCTTGGTTGCTCCCAACTTTGTATTGCTTCAATCTTCGCCGGGTCAACAGATACTCCATGTTTTGACACCACGTGCCCTAGGAAAGCTACTTCCTCAAGCCAGAACTCGCATTTCTTCAACTTGGCATATAACTTATTTTCACGCAGCCTTTGGAGTACCAGCTTCAAATGATGCTCATGATCTTCACGGCTTTTGGAATATATGAGGATGTCATCAATAAAGACAACAACGAACTGATCCAAATAATCCTTAAATACTCGGTTCATCATATCCATGAAAGCCGCAGGAGCATTAGTCAATCCAAAAGACATAACTAGGAACTCATAATGCCCGTACCGAGTTCTGAAGGCAGTCTTTGGAATATCCTCAGTTTTAACCTTCAGCTGATGATATCCAGAACGAAGATCGATCTTTGAAAAGAACTGTGCTCCTTGTAACTGGTCAAACAGGTCATCAATACGAGGTAGCGGATACCTATTCTTAATAGTGACATGGTTTAATTCCCGGTAATCAATACAAAGTCGCATACTCCCGTCTTTTTTCTTTACAAATAAAACAGGAGCACCCCAAGGAGATGTACTAGGACGAATGAAACCGATGTCCAACAACTCTTGTAGTTGGACCTTTAACTCCTGAAGTTCAATAGGAGCCATTCGATATGGGGTTTTAGAAATGGGCTTTGTACCAGGTTCAAGATCAATAAAGAATTCAATTTCTCGTTCCGGGGGTAGACCGGGAAGTTCTTCAGGAAATACGTCAGGAAAGTCAATAACAACAGGAATATTATTCAAATTTGACGTGTCTTTATTCAAATCCATAACATGGGCTAAGAAAGCTTGACATCCGTTTTTTAATAAACGAATGGCTTTATGGCTTGATATAACAGTGATTGATTTTAATGGCTTAGTTGTTTGAATTCGTACAACAGGTTGGTTAGGAATATGAAAACTAACAACCTTACGAAAACAATCAATTTTGGCATGATGAGTAGTTAGCCAATCAATCCCTAAAATCACATCAAAAGCAAGTATCTTTAAAGAGATAAGGTCAACAGGTAAGGTGATGGTACCAACTTGGATCACACAAGATTTATAAACAGTGGATGTGATGAAAGTTTCTCCTAACGGAGTCTCCACAGATAAATTAAAGTCTAACTTCTCCGGAGTCAAGTTTAAACGTTGAGCACAAGCAGGAGAGATAAAAGAATGGGTAGAACCGGTATCTAATAAGGTATAAACTTCGCATGAATTTATGATTAGCTTACCCGTGATCACCTCGTTTGGGTTCCTCGCATGTTGACCAGTCACGACAAACGCTCTTCCAGGAACCGTTGACTTTATCTTTTCTGGGACAGCTTTTTGAGTCACCATCCCCGCTGGACTTGGTTTTGCTACAGTGCAATCTCGAGCGATATGTCCTTCCTTTCCACAATTATAACATACCTTAAACTGTTGTGGGCAGTTTGGGCTGATATGTCCTTCTTTTCGCACTTATAGCCCACAATTATAACATACCTTAAACTGTTGTGGGCAGTTTGGGCTGATATGTCCTTCTTTTCCGCACTTATAGCATATAACCGGTGGTCGTTCTCCTCCCTTGGAACCAATTGCTGTTGGTGCTGACGTCTTCGTATTGTCATTGTTGAATCTCCTCTTTTTAAAATCTCCTCCCGACTCGCTTCTTCTATTTTCATAGCCACGATTACCACCAGAGTGGTTGCCGTTCTTGTCTGTATTTTTCTTTCTCCGCTGGTTATCATTGTTCTGATGACTGCTGTCACCGATATGATCCTGGTTGTGATCCCTCAGTTGACCGTACTCGTTATCTCGCTCTAATAATTGAGCCCTGTTGACAACATCTGAATAGAGAGAAAATTTATGAGAAATGAGATATTGACGTATGCCGGGTTTCAAACCTCTCAGAAACATCCTCGTCATACGTTCCTCATTCTCCACCAAATGAGGTGCAAACCTGGACAACTCTGCAAACTTTGCCTCGTACTGAGATACCGTCATATTATTCTGCTCTAGTCTAATAAACTCTACCTCCTTCATATGACGAATACTTTCAGGAAAGTACTTGTCATTGAACAGTTTTTGAAATGTCTCCCAAGACATGCTGAGTGCGGTTGGATGGGTACGCTTCACAGACTCCCACCAGTAATCTGCCTCGCACGGAACATAAAGGTGGCGAATGGAACCTTCTGTTCCTCCGTGCATCCCAAGACATCGAATATCTTGGTAATTTGCTTGACCCACGTTTCCGCCATGATCGGATCCGGCTTTCCCTTAAATTCTGGGTGGTCCCAATTCTTTGAACTGTTTGGCTGTGACAAACCGTGAATTGCTATCATTTCCTCCTGTATTTTGAACACGAGTCTCCTTGTCTGGTTTTGCATGAATTGCAAAAAACTTCTAAACATTCCATCGTTCATCATCTGCTCATTGGTGTTGTTCACAGGAGGAACATTGCCAGCCTGTTGCACGTTCTCCTCGTTGGTAAGCACCGGTGTCTCCACGGTCTCATTTACTCCACTATTAACATTCTCAGTCGACATTCTCAAATACTGCCATAAAACAAGGGTTAATTAAATAAATTAACAAATCACATAATACCCCTATATTATGACTGACCAATAAATAAGCTTAGGTAGGACACACTAGCGAAGGATTCGTCTCTCCCCTCCTAGTTCTATTCCCCGATCTCCGCCAGAGATCATATCCCTAAGCTCTGATACCAACTGTGACGCCCCCAAAATAGGTATACAACACCCATTCTGAGTCGCCAAAATACATGGTACAGAAACAACTACATCTTTATTATTACAACACAAGAACTGTGAGTTTAAATACAAATATTGTCATTTAGACAATATCCACACTCAAATAAGCCCTCATTACAATTATTGATACATTATTTCACAAAAATAGTGAGGACTACTAAAGTAACTTCTAGAACCATCATTCCATACCCCGACTAGTACTCGCTACATTCTCGCCTCCTGAGAAAATGGAACAAAAAGGAAAAGGGTGAGCTCAACTAGCCCAGTAAAGAACATTATGACTAAGATAATACAGAACAAATTATCGTTAGTCTTCAACAGGGAAAAATCTAATAGAATACAATAGACAACAAGTTTTAAATCAATAACTGCAGCGGAAACAGCAAACCATTAGAAGAGTCAAGTAGAGAATGAGTTCTACTATCTTCTAAGATTTAAAAGTCCATCATCAATATTTTATCCCTGTAACAACAATCAATAACCATCTTTAATCAAATATTCATCTTTGCACTACAGGCCAAAGATATTCATTTGTATCACCAGTCGGTCATGTTCATCTCAACACCTGTTCATCTTTGCACTACGGGCCAAAGATATTCATCAGTTAATCATTCATCTTTGCACTACGGCCAAAGATATTCAGTAATATCATCATTTAGGACTGAGGATGATGAAAAATATATTAAAGAAAACGAATCCAGTGAAACAAAATAACAAATATTAAGGATTCGTATTTCGATTTATTCATGTCCAAAAATACCTTATAATTATTCATAGTGAAGTAGAATTCAAGAATGATCAAAACATGGATACAATCAAAGCTAGTACCCAGAATAGATATTTTGGACGAAAAGAAGAAAATTTTATTTTTCGGTGAATAGTAACTCGTGAATAGTAACTCGTGAATAGTAACTCATGAATAGTAACCCCGACGTGAAAAGTTCCAAATTTGATAAAAATTTCCAACCAATATTTCGGCATAATGATATTGAAGAAATAATATCATTTTTGAATAAAATAACATCCCTTACCTCGTACAGACAGTACTTCTGGTCGGAATAGGTATAAGGCTGAAAGACACTTGCTCTGATGAATAGAAACTCTCAAAGTATCTAAATACTCACAAAATACACTCAATAATGAGAGAGAGAGAAAGAGAGAAAACTTGTTTCTGGTGTGATTTTCAATTCTAACTTAGCCCTCTATTTATAGGAAAATGTTAGCACGCCGAAGCAGACTTAACCTGCAACCTGATGGCTTTACCTGCTACTATTCCCACCCACCACATTTGAATAAAAATCTCAGCACATTTCTTCACCAACCAAGAGTGGGGCCCACCAATTCTAGAATTTTCTACCAAAATGATTAACTCCGAAAATTCAACAATTTCTGAACCAGTCATCTCGTAAAATTCATAATAAATCATACGTTCATTTTTAACGGTTCAAAATTTGTGGACACATATACTCAACTTATATATGTATAACATATCCAAAAATTACCACGATCCAACGGTCGGATTAAAAATTATAACTCCCGCAAAATATCTCAAAACCATGATTTTTAATACCTCCATTCGACAAAAAATACTGATAAAAACCTCAACATTAACTCCTTCATTTTAACCACAAAAATATATCCCTCATTTATATCCACAAAAATAAATATTTCCTTATCATATGAATCAATAATTTATTATTTACAAATAATATTACAGAATCACATTTATGACAACCAGGCCGTTCCCAGGAAAGAGGGGGCTTTCCAATAAGGATTTCTCCTTACTGGCGCGCAATTAGATGACCAAACCTCTCCTTAGACAGAACTTTCTAGACATTGCCAATAATGTTATCTAATAATATTATTCAAATAATATGAATTATTGATCTGATAATGGGAAATACTGTGTAGTGACAATTATTGAAACAACAGTAATATAAAATATCAACGCAGCAATTATTGAATCAATAAAATAAAATACTGAACAGTAATTACTGTAACCATTATTGGAGTAGTGCCTTCTTACGTAAGTATCAATAATTGGTGCAATACAGTGTGCTACTGTGTAACAACGCGTATTACTGTGTTTTAACCACCGGGTATTCCAACAGTATTAACGGTAACAACTACGCCGTTATTAATAAAAAACATATACTTGTCGTTTTCTTCATCCAATCGCTTTCCGTTATGGGGCCCACAAAAGACTGCGCCGTTCGTACGAATATTCCCCGACAGAAGAATATTCCACGACCAACGAATATTCCCCGACAACAAGGAATATTTTATAACCACTTGCTTATTTAAAATATTTACGCATTTAACCCATAACTAACCTCATTAATCAATTTAAAACTTACTATTTCAAAATAATAAATAGAGGGAATTTACATTTCATTTATTAATTAATTGGGGT